>JAOXYD010090401.1:0-12030 GCA_028565735.1 Pinacopodium congolense
TGTTTGGTATTGGGAATACATTGGGAGTGCTGACTTGTATGTGAACTCTGAGACCTATGTGTTTAATTATGTTAAATGTCAGACTCTAATCTGATAATCATATTATGTCTACGTGTTTTACATGTGCTCCCATTCTAATTTGATCGAAACTATCTGATATTGTGTAATTCCCAACCATGGGTTGGATGCTAGACTTAGGTCTAATGATTATGAAAATGTTAATTATATGTGTATTCTGTTTGATTGATTGATTGTATGATCTGTAATGTATTGCTTTGCATTCATGAAATGCATGATCACATTAATGGCATTGTGACTGAGGTGACTCGGCCAGCCGCAGTTTGTTATAGGGCTTATGCTCGTCGTTGGGACGAGCCTCAGGCTTAGATATGTGTGGACCTGCTTTGCACTATAGATTGGGGTCAATACCTGAGGAATGAGTCTAGTATCAGCTACTGATATAGGACAGTAAATGGCATAAAGTCACAATAAAAGAAGAAGAAAAATCGAGTCCTATGTGCATTTGTAATTGTCTTCTCCAATGATAAAATGCCATTGTATAATCATACTTTGATATTCTAAACAAATGAAAAATGTGATTTTAATTGTGATGATTATGTTATTTGTTTTGTGTTATATGTTTATATATAGATAGAGTGAGCACATTGATGATGGCCACTCACTAAGTTTTTCCACAAAACTCAACCCACTCAACATTTCAGATCAGAGGGAGCTTGACTTTTAGAATAATACAGTGTAGAGAAAGGGATAGCTGCATACTTACAGACTTATTATGGCTCAGAGGTTGGTCAGTTGACGTCTCTAAGAGTCTAGACAGAATTTTTTTGTTCTATTTGCTGCTTATGTATAGTTTATGATGACGTATAAATGGAATTTGGTTTAATGAAATATGAAGTTTAATGTCTATGTTCGTTTTTATTATGTTGCATGATGCCTACTGTAATTACTCTAGCGTGCCACCCTTGTAGGATATTTACTCAGATATTCATCAAAATGTAGTATGTCGAGTAGGTGTCCTATGAGAGTGGGATGCTATAATGCGCCAACAGCTGTTGGACCTGGATTGGTCTCTGGTAGGCTCTCCCTCTCTCCAGGCCAGTCCATACGCGCAGGTGGGTAGCAAAAGCGCTCTCTCCATTAGGTCAAGCTCTTTGGATCTAATCTTGGAGAAAAACTTCTTTCTTTTCAATACGTTTTTGTGTTCAATAATAAAATATGCATCCAAACTCAAATAGAACAAAAAATAGTTATTTAAACACAAAAATAAGATTGAATTTGCATTAAAAAGAATTGAAAATATAAGATAATTCAATTCCATCAGTGACAACATTATTTTGGCCCAAGAAATCTTCAGGAATTACCACTTGAATAGTGGTCATCACCGTTGCACCCTTAAAATTGACCTTAATGAAGTTTATGACCTTATTCACTTGAACTTCTTAACTTCTATCCTTCAGACCTTAAGCTTCCCCACTCCTTTTATTAGATGGGTGGGGACTATATCTACTCTCCCTCTTAGTCTATCCTGATAAATAGGAATTCTTCGAAGTTCTTTAGAGGTAAATCGAGCATTAGACAAGGGGATAAATCCCTTTATCTTTTTATTCTCTATATGGAAGTCCTATCTAAAAGTTTAGATTTTACTATCAGAAGAATTCTTGATTTTCAGTCCCACTGGCGCGGTTCAAAGTTTCGTCTTTCTCACCTCTTATTTTTTTATGATCTCTTAAGAGTGAATTCTTTTTATCCCCCCATCATGGAAACCATGAGAGCGACATGGTTCATTGCACAGGGTTACAAAGAGGGTATCTCCCTATTAAATACTTAGTTCTGCCCCTCCTTACTGGTTGGCTCTCTAAAATAGATTGCCTTCCCCTTCTATAAAAGTCACGGATAAAGTTAACAAGTGGACTAATCGGTTGCTCTCCTAGGTAGGCAGACTTCAACTTATCAATTCTATTCTCTCAACTTTCCAAGTCTACTGGTCTATCCACTTTTTTCTCCCTTCGTCTATTATCAGAGATGTAGAGGATAATCTTAGAAATTTTCTGTGTTTTGGTTTGCTCACTTCTCACCACCATTCGAAGGTCAATTGGAGCGATATTTGTAAGCCTAAGAAAGAAGAGTGTCTGGGTATTAAACATCTTCCAACTTGGAACAATGTCTTGTTAAGCAAACGCATTTGGTTTCTGTTTAATGACCATAAAGCTTTATGGGTTAAGTGGGTGCTTACTATTATCCTTAACCGTAAGAATTTCTGGACTACTAAGCCTAATTATAACAACTATTGGAGTTGGAGGAAATTATTACATATTAGGGATCTCATTAGGGACCAATTCAGATTCAGGATAGGCAATGGGACTACCACTCTTTTATGGCAGGACCCATGGCATCCAAGAGGAATCCTCTTGGAACGCACCACTTCAAGATTGATCACTGCTTCCAACTTGTCTTTAATTGCAAAAGTCTCTGACGTAATCAGAGATAACTCATAGACTTGGAGAGACACTTCGAATGAGATTATTTAGAACATCGCTCCCAAACAGATAGACTAGAATGGTTGGTTAGCTCTATGAAAAGCTATACTAAATCTTCAACTTATAAGCTGATAAAACCTCCAAACCCTCCAGTTTCTTGGTACAACCTAGTTTGGCATAAGAAATCTAGCCCTAGATGCTCCTTTATTCTTTGACTAACTTTTCTTAGTGAACTTTATGTGGGAGACAAGCTACTTTTCATGAACTCTCCTAACTTTTTATCCCTCTGTTTTTCTAATAATGAAAACCTTAACCATCTGTTCTTTGAATGGTTTTACTCAAAATCAAATTAGTTATACATTCTACAACATTTCTAGTTTTAGTTGCCTATGTTGCTCAATCTCCCTGATTTTCTTTAGTGGTTTTTCCATCTGCCTAACCTAAGAATCACTTATACAAACCTTTTTTCTATTATCCTTACTATTATAGTCTACCACCTTTAGCAAGAACGTAACATCCAAACCATTAAAGACAGAGCCTTAGACGTTGTGAGCCTATCAACCAGCAGTCCTACACACTATGGAATTTGTGAAAAATTGATGAGAGGTTATTGTGATTTAGTCTTCTATAAGTTTTTCCTAACCTTTTTTTTTTCAGGTATTCCCCATGCAGGACCCCCCTTCAAAGGCAAAAAGCCATGGTATCCAGGCTGTAAGTTGCAAATTGGAGGCCCCAATGAACCTTTTGGTGCAGAGTCCTCAAGAACTCTTTTTGGTAGAAACTATAATGCCCCTGATCTGGCTCAAGCTCAGGTTGTCTCCTTTGACAACAAAAAGAGGAAGGTGGCATGTAGATCTAAGCCAATGCTACATCCTTATTCAGTCCTCTCTTCGACAGTTGATGATGTATCTTTTGAAGACTCAACAACCACTGGATTCCAAAAGAAGCCAAGGTACCTTGACTACATGGATGATTTTATTATCTTCCATAAGCCTCACCATTCGAAACGGTTTTTGGGTATTAAACTTCCTAGAGGATGTGGGTCTGAATCTTTAGTCAAAGGTCTAATTCATGTGAAGTCTAAAAATTCCTCTGAGTAGCTGTTTGTTCGAGATCTATTATTTTCATCTCTTAAAGGTATTTGTGCTGGACTTGGTTCCAGTTCTTGGTTTGGACCAACCATGTAGTGTCGGACTATTCAAATGATTATCTGCTTCTGAGACCTCAATTACTTGGGAACTTATAAGACTTTTGACCTTTCCATAGAAGAGAGAAATACAAATTCGCTCTTCAACAGAGATTTTGCATCAGAAACAATTTTAAAGCTTCTGTTCAAGGTTCCAATTTATTTCTTCTAGACCAGCTCTCTTCCTAGGTTATATTATTTGTATTTTATTTATTTTGTATCAGATCCCTTTTTTATTATGCTCCTTTTGATTATATAGATGAAGAGATTGGCCTTCCCCTTTTAGTGTTCAATTTTCAGGAAAAAATTAAGTTTCAGGCTTTGGTTTTGGTGTTAGCTTTTGTTCTCCTGGTTAAGAGAATAGTTGTGCTTAGGTATCTCTTGTTTTGTACATAACTTTTCTATTTTAATTAATCTACTCTACAGATTTATCCAAAAAAACAAAAGTTAACACTTCTGATATACTTATTTTTCAACATTTTTAGAATTCTATAGATTTATTCATTTGAATATTATTAAAGACTCAATATTTGTATGACTATAATGATTTTCAACAATCCATTGTTCGGAGAAATTTCTAAGAGGAGATTTAATTTTAATAATAAGGTATAGTAATATATGATTATAAATCAACAATACTAACATAATTAAAATAATCTAGAGTTTAAAAAAAAATTAAAAATTATTTATTTAACATATGCGATAGTGCCAAATTTCCCACTATTATCAAACTTGAATTTGGTTGTGAAAATATTCCTTTTACCCATTTGTTTAATCAACCTTTATTATTTCCTAGCTTCTAAATCAATAGTAAGTTCTTGTATTATAGCATTTGTGGGCTCCCCAATTAAAGAAAGCGAGAATCATCTACATGTGATGAGAAAGAAAGCTACATTTCTTAAGAGAAGGGGGCGTATGATAATTGATTGATCTCTTTTGGCTTTTTTCAGGGTCAGTTTTAGCAAAAGATTTACAGGTCCAAATATTTCCAAGTGTTTTCAAGTTTTTGTACATCTTATCTATCAAGGGACACGTTTCTAACTAGTAGGACCTATGAAAGTCAACATCTAAAGCTAAATGCTTTCATGTGATTTTGTTACAACTTCGTGAGTTATGTTATAATTTTAGAAAGAACATTTTTCTTGTTTTTTCTTAAATTTGTCGGTGTTACAACAAAATGAAATTGATTAATTTTATAGTAATTAGTATTTAGCACATTTTACAATTTTAATTCGATACAGTTTTCTTATAAGGCCTTACATCTATTATTTCAAATTATCATTATTTTGGTAAACAATGAAATAAGTTAATAACCTTGTTTTAATCACCACAAAGTTTGGAAGTTGGTGAGATGTACCCCTCTAATACTATCAAGTACAAATCTTAGATATCTCTGTCTAAACTGAGGAAATGGAGAGAAGAAAAAGGGTAAAAAAAACTTAACATGGATATGAACATTTTTACTTAAATTTATGTCAAACCTTAATATTTTAGGGCATTTTAATCTAACTCTAACATTTTTAAAACGTTCAATGATGGTGATATTTGTATAAGTTAACTATAGAAGCCTACAAGTAGTAGATTCTGTAATAGGGCTCTACAACACCCTTGTTTTATAGCCAAAATTTTTGAATGAAATAGTTTGATTTATTAAAAAACCAAACTTTAATATTTTAAAAATAATTCAAATTAGACTTCAAATTAATAAAACTTTTAACATCATCAAGGTTTCATAAGTTAAATGCACATATAGCATCTTTTGTGGCATCTTATTAAAAATTTAAAAATATTAAGGCTCACAAGAGCCAGCTTAGAAAATAACTAAAACTTATAGGACACAAACATATTTATTGAGTATTTGGAAAGTAACATCTTTGTTTTGAATTAGAAATTATGTAACTTTGGAGTAAAGTCTCAATTATTTCTCATTTATTAAATCCTAATTCCTAATTTATTGTGAACAAAATCCAAAATATATAGATTAAAATATTCCACAAATTCTAGTTTCATCCAATTATAATAAATAAATCAATAAATGTACCAAATCCAATATAAAATTATTATAATAGAAAAAACTCAATATTATTCTAAAATGTGCTCATAATAATTATGCATTACAACATAATGGCCCACCTAACATAGTCAATAAGGCGAAAACTCAAACATTAGGAAGAGTAAAATACTATTTATTTCTTAAAAAGTTAAATGATAAGGAATGAGCTTAAAATTCAATAAGAGTAACCATAATGTATCTACTACACCACACTCAAGATAATTTATTAAAAGATATGTAAATAGTTAGGTTTCATCATAAAACATAATAACAAAAGCTCTTACCATTTAAAGAATAACACCATGGCATGTAATATTTGTAAGTATTTTTTTAATCATATTACATATATTAAGGATTCATTATTAAGTACAATAGCAAACAAACCAACTAATTGATTAATCACAACTATAGCATATAAAAATTATGAGATTTTTATCCCATTTATCATTTTAATATTCGAACCCTGCTTACCTGGTAAAGTTATATTCAATAATCTGCCATCAAATCTTAACATCACTTCTTAATCTCAACATATAATATATCATCATAATAAATAGCACAAGATACCTCTCTATCACCATAAGTACCTTAGCAACCCAGTGCCTAATAATAATGTTAGATTTTTTAGAGCACTAAAAGAGTGGTGAATTAGACTTTAAAATTCTTGCACAAAATACACACAAAAAAATAATATGTGGAAGTTTAAGAGATGATGCAAATTCACCAAATCAAATAAATAATATAAGTCTTAAAAAAATAAAAGTAGAGAGAGAAGAAAACATTGGATTTATTCTAGTTTGGAACTATTTACTCACCCTTACCTCTAGTTCCCAACACCACTATTGAGATTTTGTTCTCGTTTCTCTTTTAACAAGAGTACAACATTTGATACAATCCTTTTTCGCAGGCTAAAGAAGAACCTGTCACTCACTTGTTTTTCCTAAGCTCAAGAATAACTCTCAAGTTCTGATGATAACAATACAATTAAAAATACTTTACTCAATTCTAATTGGTGAATAAAAGAGGCTTTAGAAGAACGGTGCACAAAAAGAATACATTAAAGCCTTCACATAAGGATAAACAAAAGAGTATGAAAAATACTTTTCGTAGAAAAATCACAAACAATTCCTAATATAAAATATATCCTTGAAAAACTACTTTGGAAAATATGCTGTAAATCACCTCCAAAACTGAATAAACTTTGATAAGACTTTTATATAATACTTGTAAAACACCTGCCACTCTTAGATATGCTTGTTAAAAACTCTTATTTTTTTAAACACATATAACAGACTCTATTTATACTGATAAAATTCTAAACTATCCATTGTATAATGACATTATATCTATTATCCCACGGATAAAAATAAATGTTACAAGGTTAATGAAATGACCATTTTGTAATATGGTGAACCATCTTTTTATCCGCAATATTAGCAACATTCGATCTACTAATAATCATGGTTTGGTCGACTGAGAGTCCTTAGTTTTGTATTCGGTTGATCGACCCAAGTCATTCAATCGATTGAAGTAGCTCATTCGGTCGACCTATACCAAAACCAACTTCTTCAGCCAAATGGACCTAAGTAGACATAAAAATTATACATATATTTAAACTCCACTAAATAACACATACTCATTTCACACATTTCTTTTATACTCTAAATTAAATAATGTCATATAGTATTAACTTATGCATTCTAAACATCAAGAGGAAACAATCATACACACAAACCTCTTGATTAGGCACCTATGTGAAAATTCTAAAATGTTTATGCATGAATGATCAATTATAAGCCTCTTAAGAACCAAAATAAAATAAGAAAATTTTACGCTAAATAAAATGCAAATAAACTTATTTTAAACTTCTTCTTCAAACTTAAGTCTTCAAATGATTCTCCATCTCTAATTTCGAGACTCTTCAAAAGATCAAACTTGAGCTATGTCAAACCTATCTTTCAATATACTAAAAAACACAAGCATTAATAATATAATTTGTTTTGTCATTATCAAAATAAGGTGGACCACCCTTAGTTAAACAATCTCCCCCTTTTTTGGGTGATGACAAAACCAAGTGATATTAAAAAAAACCAAAAACTTTAAACAAGGCATAAACTCCCCTTAAATATTTCAAAACCAAGCAATAACAATTCATCATTATATTTTGCAATTTTAAAAAAATACTGCAATAAATAGGAGATAATCATATTACTCCCCCTTAACATATCCATTATACCCAAAATATACTCCCTTTATAATAAATAATTACACACAACATATTGTATCACATTCTTCTTATAAGTTACAACATTATATCACCTTTTTCTCATAAATAATATCACATTCTTATGCCCATTTTTGGAATCACTAAAAGGGTATGAGCGCAATGAAAAGCATAATACATATCCAAACATTGGGAACATCAACCAATAAGCAATGTGCATAAGTAAAAGAAGACAATTTTAAACAAAAATATATACCAAAAGTCTTTAAAAGGAGGAGTCAATCATAAATAGTCAAAGGTGTCATGCATCAAAAGGAGCAATAGTACATCATAAACAAATATCTATTAATGATATGAACGAGGTATAAGAGAAATTCAGGAAAGAATTTATCGAAGTAGGGAGTTTTGCTCATCCGCTCGACTTATGAAGTGATCAACCTTATGATAAAGGGAAGTGATCTCAACCTAAATGCCATAAGGAGTATCATAAGGTGCAGAAGGAACTGGCCCAACAGAAGTGCCTTCATCACCATGGTACTTAGAAGTAGGATGAGTCAGAGTATAAGTAGCCACATCATCAACAGTAGGAGGAATTGAAGTAGTAGAATGCTGTCTCTAATGAGGTCTAATCATCTGACCTCCAACAACTTGAAAACTTATACATTTAAAGGAATTTTTATCAAATAAAGATAGGGACTCAAAATCATCTTCCATGGGATGATTGTTAAATTGATGGAAGATGAGACCTAAAACCAAGGGATAAGGAAGGTATTGGCCTCATTTCTTGCCTCGGGTAAAATGAGTCATATTATGAAAGATAAAATCACCCAAATTGATGTTCTCATGAAGCCTTACAATAGACAAAAACCTCAAATCATCATAACCTAGATCAATGTAATGACCTATAAAGGAAATAAAATTGTATTTGATAAATAAATTATGGAATTTGGGTATGACACTCATAGCCCTCACATCTTTTAGTTTTTCAGAAATATTTTCCTCACTCGGCAACACAAAAATGGTTTGAACTCTTTTGGCCAAGGAGAGGGTGTCATCAAACGTTGGCATACAGTCATAGTGGGAAAACAAAGGACGAATGAGAATGCCAAGAATTTTGTTTATAATGTCTCTAGATAGACAGATAGGGACATTAAATACTTTGGATAAGATGAAATACTCATCATTCTCTTGGACCTCTTTAAGTTAATAGTAAAAAAGTTTTATAGTTGTAGGACAAGTTTTAGTAGTAAGAGTGAGAGGAGGTTCCCACCCTTGATCAAGGAAAAACTAGACAAGGTCGCTTTCTTTGAAGAAGTCTAGATATGTAGGAGCAATAAAGTGGTTTTTTTTTAGAGTTTCCTAGAGACATAGTATTGGAATTGATTAGAATCAACATCTAAGTAGTCACTATCTCTACTAGCTTGAGGTCTCCTATTCCTAAGGTACTACTACTTCGAGTCCTAACTATAATGATAAACTAGGAGAGTAGGGATAGAAACAAGGATAGATCTGAAAAAATGACAGTAAATACTTAAAAGGGCTCTAGGAATGGATAAAACGCATGAGTAATACTGATTGCTAAAGTCAATAACAAAACCAGTAGACATAAAAAACCATGGATGACTAAAGGTTTGAATAAAATTTCAAAGGCCTAAACCATTTCCTATATGCATAAAAGTTATGCACATGTGAGATTTTATAAAAGACATTTACAACCATCCTAAACAATTTACTAAACATCCTTTTGATAAGTGAAAACATCTTTAAAACTTAGAGAACATTAATTCTAACCCAAAAGTTCAAATGAAGAATTAATCAACCAAATTTATGCTTTTTAATTTTAAAAAAATTTTCAAAATGAATAGAGAATTAATAAAACAAAAATCCCCTTTAAAAAACAAAGAGATTTATTGAACAAAAATTTTAATTGAAAAATAGTCCCTTAATTTTTCAAAATCAATTAATTGGCCCTAAAAAGTTCATAAACCTTAGACATAAATCCTTAAGTTGAAAAAAAATGAAATTAAAGTAATTTAAAAAATTTGATTGATCAGTTATCCTACATAGGTATTTAATTGAGTTTTTAACACTTTAATTTTACTGAAAATCAATTTTTAAATAAACCCTAATTTATAAATATTAAAATTGGATAAACAAAACTATGTAAAATCAAATGTAATTGATTGCACAAACCTCTTAAATAAACATCTAATTAAAGTTTAAAAAATCATTTTTAAGAGAAACATAAAAATTAAGCAAAAATTCGTATAAACCCTAATCACAAAATCTAAAATTTGGGTAAAATTCAAATTGAATGCATGTATAAGCAATTGAATGTCCTAAACCCTTAGTTATAATTCTAATTGCAAGAAAACACAGGAAAATCAAGCTAATTTTTCAATTCCATGCAAAACTCCCAAATTTGAAACCTTAAAATGTTAGAACCCTAAATTGATGCAATCTAAGAGCAACTGAAATTAAAGAGGAGAGGGCTTTGGTTAAGGTGGTTAGCAGGAGTAGAAAGAATGTCTTATTCTCTCTTGAGGTTTGTTGGAGATGGAGAAAATCACGAGAGAAGGCGCCAGAGATGAGAAAAGACACAGGGAGGGCTCTTCAATGAGGGAAAAGGAAGAGGCAAGTCGCAAGAAGCTTCTAAGGGCTAAAACTTGTGTTTTGGTGGTTTAAAAATACAGAGATGGCGTCAGAGAAGCTTGAGGCGACGTTGGAGATGCGAATAAAGAGAGAGAAAGGAGAAAGAAGAGAATGGGAGGAAAAGAAGGGAGGGGGTTTATGAATTGTGACATTTTTTCGATTGGTCGACTGAATCATTTAAATCGATCGACCGATAGTCATTTGATCGACGGTTGACCGAAGAAAACTTTCGGTCGTCCAACTAATAGTCAGTTGACTGAACAAAACATTCAGTCGACCAACCAATACTCGGTTGACTGAATATAACATTTTGTTGACCAAAAGGTCACAAACATAAGTTTCATTCAATTTCCATCTAGAAACAATCATATAAGTTCAAGACATTTCTAACAAGCATCTTATAGGTACCTTTTCAATTTTTTTTCCATATCTTTATTGAGTTATCTTTCACTTGGTTCAACAATGTCAATTTTTTTTAACTCTTGAAGGTACCTATAAAATAAAGATTTAATGAATTTTTAGTACCCATGTCATCTTGGGTCTATGAGTATTATGGTATCTTTCATAACCACTCAATAAAAAATTCGCATTCCTTAAATGATCATAAAAAATATATGTCACAGGGCCATGTCTTTCACAATATGAGCAAAATAAAGGAGTAAGAGCTTTATGTTCTTTTCTGTGCCTATAATCATGATAGAACCTTTGTTGAGAAGGTTTCTTGATTGGTTAAATGTTTTTCAACATGCATTTGACTTCTAGATTTTTTAGAATAGATGTATGTATGATGATTTGTTTGAGGTCTGATTTGTGATGCATTTTGAACAAATTTAGGACTATCATCTTTCAAATACTTCCCCTTTGCAAAAATGATCTTACTAGATGATGCTCCATTATATCCTAAACCATGTTTGTCATTACCCATCTTTTAAACACTTAGCATAGTTTTTAACTTTTCTTTACCTTTTGTAAATTTTGATAATGATTCTTTAAGGGATTTAACTTCCTTTTTAAGGACATATTTTCATTCAAAAGATCATCGTTATCTTTGTTCATTAAATTCATGTCTTTTATAAGATTATAATTTCTAATTTGTACTCATCTATTATTTTCATGGATTTTATATTTTTAATATGAAATTTCTTCTTTTTTCAGCCAAGTCCTATATAAACTCTAAAAATATTCAATTTCACATTTGTCATTGGATTTAGGGATACTTATTTCATTACGAGCTACAAAACACATGTTGGCTATTTCTTCTTTTTCGGATTCGCTTGACACTTGTTGCGTTGGTTAGGTGACTTTAAAATTGATGGTTGTTTGAAATGATTTTTGCTTTCAAAACCAACGGACTTATAAGGCAAGTGCACCTATCGCAAAAGTAATACAGTGGAGTAAAATTTAAAACTCCGAGTGT
>JAOXYD010090412.1:0-25740 GCA_028565735.1 Pinacopodium congolense
CAAGCTTGATCATCACTTGGTCTTTATCATTTGATCTTTGATCTTCAAGCTCTTGATCATCTAACGCTTGACCTCTTGATTATCTTCAAGATGCAAGATGGCTCTTCTACCTTAGGCTCCACATACATGCTCTTAAACTTTAAGCATTAACCTTTCTTATAAACAATTCAAACACTTAAAAGATTAGTAAGAATAATGTTTTGTCATCATCAAAACACATGATTAGAACCCCTTGGTTCAACAGGTTAAGTAGGTATAGAAGGATAATGTTCTTTTTTAACTTGTTTAACTCTCTTATGAGCTCTTAAATGAGTAGAACATTATTATTGATTAATTAATTTTATTTTTTCAAAAAAAATTTACACCTTTAGTCAAATTAAGCTGACCTATACAAAATTTATTAAAGTGTGATACTTTGTGTGAAAGATTGCTGTAAAATGTTGCATTAATTCCTACATCATATCGAGTAAACCTTGTTACTATTATAATTCTTAACTCATAAGTTATAGGGAGGTAGATACTATTTCACCAATTTAGTCACAGGTATCTAACATATTTATACATAATTTGTTTCCACAAAGGTCGAAAGGTATAACTTGTACAAACCTTTCTATTTTCCAATTTGATCTGATCCATTCGTTCATAGAGCTATTTATTCTATTGTAGACATTTTTGGAATACCTTTAACAAAGGGACAAATAGTTATAAAATGGGGTAATCAACTATGTAGCCATATGAGGAAACCCTTAAGTACGTTCTAAGGAAAGGAACTTGTTTGTTTATTACTATTCCGATTGAGAGAACAAGTTATTCGATAGGGCGAATCTGAACATAAATAAACACGCATCACAAATTTCATATAAATTACTTCTTAATAAAATTTCATTAAAATTCATTAAAATTTCATGTACTGGTTCTTGAATACCTGGTATAGTAGAAAATATGTGTATAAAACTTACTTTATTTACACTTTTATGGAACCATGTGTTATGACTCGAATCCATAGTCAATCATATTTCCAATAGGAGCACTTAACAAATGAATGAAAATGGGATAAAAAAAATTAGAGGCCTAAACACTTCACTTTGCATTGAAAAGTTAGGAATTAGCAGTTCTTGTGAATCTTATTCGTTGAAATTCCATCTAGTAAACCTGAAGAATTATAATTTTTAAAATAATAGCTATTCAAAAGCATTAATTAATTTGTATGGAAACCAAGGAATTGTTTAGTTATTTCTTTTATTCCAATTCAATTTTTTATTTTTTATTTTTTATATCTGATATAACTGCATCAAATAAAAATTGTCCATTGTGCTTTCTTTTTTCTTTTTTCTTTTTTTGCATTGGGATCTCTTATTAACTGATTTTTTGTATCAATTAGTCTACCAAAATTTGCTTGACATAAAGATAAGAAGATGGTTCTATGTGCCCTGATTTACTGATTTGTTTGTTGGATTATAACCTGAAAACTTTGTTATTTTTAGGATCTGATCTATTATTCATTCAGTGAAAGCTATTGTCGACTATTCTCTAGATAAGAGTCAAAATATGATTCTCATACGTGATTTGACAAAGTATATTTCATTTACAAAAAAGTTAAGGATAAAGAAATAATTTCATACTTAAATCAATATTTGATTGTTAGGTCAAAAAAATTTAGAGTACATAATCATGCAGTCTAATAAATTGAATTTTGGATTTAAAAGATAGTTTAAGAAAAATTAGTGGTTCATTTGAGAAAAGAGAAAGAGGACCACTAAATTAGATTTTTGTTTTCCCCTTGCAAATTTGTAGTGAACTTTTAACTGAAATGAATCTCACACTAATAACTAGTCACAGCCATAGAACGGTGTCATCGATGGCGATAACTTATTAAGCTTAAAAGATTTAGTAGGACGGGACTTATCATCGCCTACCAATGAACAGTACAATTGTAAGTGCTTTTCCTGTAATTAAATCTTCAAGGACGGCAACTTAGTTCAGAAGTACCTAACGCAATTACAAAGGCTCTTTCCACAAAAAAGTTGCATGTTAATATGGATTTGTACAATATGTTCCTCTTATGTCAACTCATGTTCAAAGTCCGCTAATTTAAATCCTCACGTTTCTTACTCTTTTTCTAATATGCATGCTTATAAATAAGTATCCAATGCCCTCTCAAACTTCCCGCATCTCATTACGTGCCAAAGCTAATTCCTAGTAACTACTTCACATCTTAGTATCTTACAGAACATGGCTGGTTCAAGTGCAGCTGTAGCAACTTTAATTTTTCTCCTCTTACTTTCTCATTCACCTACATTTGAAGCCAGAAGGATCTTGAGCATGCAGAAGTTAGAACTTAACTATTGGGAAATAAACTCTGTTTCACGTTCGCTTCCAAAATCCCCTATACGGCTTTCTTCGCCTAGTGATGCCAAGATTGATCGGATTCTTCAAAGATCTGTGCCTAGTCCTGGAGCCGGCCATAAGTAGATATGCAAATGGTGTGCCCAAAATCTCTGTTTACTTAAATGGTGTAATGCATTTATACTACCAGATTCTGCAAGGTAGAATCTTGGGTTTATATTGCCCAGTTCTCTATTCACTAATTAGTTCTGGAACTTCTCAGTTACGCAGGGCATCATATACGTACGAATTTTGTAATTTGACAGAAGACATTTGTATACATATCATTAAAGTCATTGGTCTTTGTGGAAGAAAATGCTTCCGTTCATTTATACATGACGAGTTCAATAGTTAGTTTGCACTTGTATTAATTATGGTCATTCGTTATGTCAAAAGTGACAACCGATCATGTCTTTCTTCCCATTCACTTAGTATAGTGTGAAAAGGAAGCAATGAAGAAACCGGAAACATGATGAGTACATTACGAGGACGTTATCCCAATTTACTCAATTTTAGTGCTATTCTTGAACCTCTTGTGCCGGAGTGTACAAACATACGGTTTCTAAGCTCTTCAGACTGACTCAATTGTTGGTTGCAATCCAATATTATTTTTACAAAATAAAAAATTTTATAATAAAAGAAATATATTAGTAATGATAGGTAACTAATGGTTTTCTTTATGAATTGAAAGCATATTTGGACTTGTTATTTTACATAATAAAAGCAACATATGAAAGAAAAGTTAAAAGCAAATTTATGCATGTAAAAATAGTTAGTTGCACATAAAATCTACTCTTAATTATTATAAGCATCATTAGCAATTACTGTATTTGTTTTTTCAATGTGGAGAATGGTGATGGCATCTAATTTTTTTTCAAAGAGGTTCGATAGTTTTCACATGATGGTCATTAGTAGTTTGGTCTAATACATTTAATAATCATGTTTTTCTCTACGATCAACTAGTCACTGAGTCTCCCTTTCCATTGCACCTGATACTTCATTCGTCAGTTTGCCTTTATCCTATGTTCCCCAGATTAATATATGTCCCTCCAGTCAATCAACGGCTTGCAAATATACGTATAGTATTGTAAATTTATTCCATAAAGGTAATTTTTTATCCTGATTTGTTTTATTAATTATTTATAATAATAAATAATAAAGACAAAACTCTAAAATAATTATTATGAAATTGAATATAATTATGTAATTTAAATTGTTTTATACTATTTATAATTTTTTTCTAGTTGTAGTTTCATTATAATGAGATATTGATGAAATGGTAAAATTAGTATATGATATATTTCTTTCTTTTGAATAAAATAATCAGTTTCATATATTAAAATGTAAAGATGCTTTATAGAGCGTACGAATACTAATAAAAGAATAAGTTCACTGAACTAATCTAATTATGAAGATATCAAATGAAAGGTTATTTGTGTATCTATAAATTTTCTCATTATGATAGTTATATAATAAATCCTTACATTTAGGATTATAATATTTTGATACTACTTATAACTTATTATCTGAAATAGCTCAGCCAAAAGCATTTGAATATAAAATGAACTATAGGGAAATAATTGAGTGAATTGTTAGAGGATTCATCATTATAAATTAGTAATAATTTGAAAATTCTCTAATTAGAGAAAATTGAAATTTAGAAAGGTATTTTTAAGTCTCAGTTATAAATTATTTACTAATTAATAAAAACAAATATAACTAAAATTATATAGAGTGAACAGTAATTTCATGCTCTATTTCTACTTAGAATATTGGATGATAAAATGCATTGATTGTACTATAACTATGCTTGAATAAGTTATGCTAAATTACTTTTACATTCCTAATATTTTGGTGGTCATGATATAATAATGGACATCAATAATGACATAAGATTATAAATTGTTTAATTAACGAAAAAAAGATAAATTAAAATGTGTTTTAATTTATCTAATTTTAAGTAAAAATTATAATATCTTAATTATTTAATATATAATCATTGCAAATGTAATAAAAACTAATGGGCATATAACGGTTTACTAAAGGAAAGAAGAATTTAATAAAGTTGGACTTAACTATAATATTTGAGAAACATAAGAGTTAAAAATGTGAGATTTGATTTAATATTATTAAGTTATAATTATAATTTAATTTTTACTTTAATTATAACTTATATTAAATTTGATATTAAAAAATATGGCATTCCTAATTTACGTTTTACTTTAATTATAACTTATGTTTAATTTGATATTAAGAAAATTATGAATTTTTTATATAAGGAAGAAAAAGGATGGATAGTAAGATCCATTCATTTTTTCATCTTTAAAATAGTTTTTTTAGTTCTTCTTTTATAAACCTATGAATTCCTTTAAAAGCTCGACATTTAGACAACTATAGTTTATGCATTTGGGAAGAAGAAGAGATTCAACATGAAAGTTAATTAGTTTTTTCATAATTCTTTTTTATTTTTCTTGTTTTCTTTTCAAGTTAAATTGTGTTAAAGTGATTTGAAGGGAAATAGTAAAATTAATTTCTATTACGTTTGTATTTTCGATCGTGATTGGTTTCTTAATAGTAATATCTGAGGCACCTTTAACTATCTAACTTGATTCATATGCTTGGTTGTCATTGAATTGATTAATATATGTAAAATGTTGTTGTTTTTTTAATCTTTCCTACAAAAGTTTTCTAAAAATTTTTACTTATTTCCTTGCATTATTTTCTATATATTTTGTTATCTTTGAAAATATTAAATATTTGTATTTTTTAATTTTTTAAAAAAATAAAAAAATGAAATAGCATTAAATTAGACGATCAAAAGATATAAGAGCAGGCCAAAAAAGACAAAGGACAACAACCTAAAGACAATTAAAACAGTCAAGGAGAAAAGCTAAAGAAAAGGAATGAGACACAACTAGCAACATAGGTTATGAATCCACCAACTAGGAAGTGAAACATAAGCATGAAAAAACTGCAAGGAAACAAATGTATAAATCTGCTAGTGATTCAATGGAAACACCATGGTCTAGACTAGTACAATTAAGTAAAAAGGAGATAGAGATCAATCAACCATCTACCATCTGAGCTTCAACATATCGCTTCAAACGGCATGACATTAATGACCTAAAAGATGAAGTCTTGTGTAATTGAAGATCTTGTATAGGAGAGTCTCAACTAAGGTGGAACCATCTTGAAACACTCATATATTTCATTTCTTCCAAAGGAAATGAACCATGGTTGCCAAAGTAAGCTTACAGACTAGCATATTCATTTTAGACAAGGAGCTTCGAAGAAGAAGCCAATTAGCAATAGAGTAGAGATTCAGAGTAGAGGAAGTAATATAACAAAGGCGTTGTATGGCATACTGGATAGATATAGAGTAAAGGCATTTAAAGAAGGGATGATTGTATGTTTCTAAGTGATCGCACATAAGGAACACATGGAGAAGAATTGCATGAATTTATTAGCCCCTATTATTGAGTTGACCATGAAGATCTAACCATAAGGTAATAAAAGCCTTTAGAAAGAATTGCTCAAACCAAATTATTTTATATCAATAGACTTGTGGCCTGGAACTTCACAAGGATTGTCGACATGATCAATTAGAGAAGATCTTAGCAGATTAGGGTGTCCACACAAACTTGTCCTTACCTTCACCACATAAATGGAAGTTCAAAAGCTAGTATTTGATTGTAGAGTTGGGAACCTACTGAAGAATATGAGCTAAGCCAGTTATAACTTTATGAACTATGGAGTGAAGGGGAATTAGTGGCTTAAGAGTAGCGAGTTCAAGAAGCTCACGTAATGGCCCAGAATGAAGCAAATCATCATGCTAAAATAAGCTGTTAGTACTATCAATAAGAGTGAGTCAAATGACCAGCCTAATAACCTCTCGCTATTGATATAGATGTGTAATTATCCATAAAGAATCATATTTTGGTTAAAAGCACTTGAAGCAATGGTTTCTAAGCCGGTGAGCATAAATCCACTTAATCCATAAGGCTTCTCTGTCAGTGAAAATCCTCCAAATCTGCTTTTCCATAAGAGTTCAATTTTGAAAGATATAAGTCTAAGACCACCTTCATCTTTGGGATAGCATAGATGACTCCATTTTATTTTTTCCATTTCCCTCTTTACAAGATCACTAGACCACAAGAAACGCTTGACTAATTGATCATTGAACTTGATTAACATAAGTAGGAAGAAAGATATCAAAGGACTAGTAAATGTGTAAGCTACTAATAACCGATTATAGCAACTAAATCCTTCCTATCATGAAAAGCAAGTAATTGCACTAGTTTGATAACTTGGATTGAACTTTGTCTAGAAAAGGATGAGAACCTGATCTAGTAGGCCTTTTTCAAGATAAAGTCAAACCAAGCTAAGTAAAAGCTAAGTGGCACAACTTGATTCTAGTGAAAGAAGATAACTAATTGGCAATTAAGTTAACACTCCTAGCAACAAGTAATTGACTCTTGTCCTTGTTAACCTGCAAGCCTAAAATCACTGAAAAGGTATTCATAGCAGACAGTAAGCAACTGATAGAGGAAGGATCAACCTTGGAGAACATAATAAGATCATCAGTAAAGGATAAGGAGCTAATCCATAATAATTTTCATTTAGGGTGAAACTTGAACCTAAAATCCTATTGAAATGTATTACAAATGATTCTAGAGAGGACCTCTATTCTAAAAGTGAAAAAATATAGGGAAATTTTGATGTGTGATTAAAAAATTTCTAGAAATATTTGAGTATCGATTCATTTTGGAGAACTAAAGACATGTCCCATGGTTATGTTTTATGAAATTTGTTGTTTTAATTTTTGAAAAGCGATGATGAACATTTTAAGGATTTTATGAAAATATATCCTTTTAATTCATTTTGGACAACATAGTGCATGGGTCTAATGTTTCTACAATGTGAATAACTAAAAGTTATAAATTTTGAATTCATATTATTTTTAGTTATTTGATATGATGTTATTTTTATCTACATAGATCTATGAGAATCTTAAATTATAAGTTTATGAAATCAAATGATTTTTGTCAAATAATTACAATAACTAGTTAAAATCATAAACATATAAACTATAAAGTTAAATATGGTTAGATTGAGTTATTGATTAATTATTTTTCTAGTAAAACCAAAAAGGTGGTGATAGACCAACCACAAAGATAGCTACCTATCTTTTAGTAATTGTAACACCCTATTCATTAAGTTTTAAGCCCAACCAACTAAGTTGAAAAAAAAAAAGAGAAAGGGTTCTTGAGAAACCTAGAGAAGATCGATGCTCTCTTCTCTTGTTATATTTCTCAATCCACCAAATTTTTTTTAGCCCCGCTTTTTTTTTTCTCCATTAGCCAATCATTTATTTGTATTATTTCAATTTATGTGTTAGCTAAATAGTGAACTCATCATTTTTGATAAGTTGTCTAACTTTCTCATTTCCTTTATTGTGTTCCTTCGGTGAATGACTATGAAGTTATAGTTAATGGTGTTATTGCTGATAGCATCACTAAAAAACATTATTTACAAACTCATTGTTAGTAATCTCATTTATGTATATAGTATATTTCCCTTATTGTCTTTTTTTTTTTGTAATTTCCCTCACTTTACCTCTTTTCTTATAGTTTATTAATTGTGAGTTAACAAGGAGCTCGCCAATAAAGAGAAACAAAAAGCTTTATGATTTCTAGTTCTATCTTATCATTAACTTTATCAACAAATCCTTCACTTCTTTTGGTTTCATCAAATTTATGGGATTATGAGGAGTTAGGATTTGAAAGTGTGAATCGTAGTGAAGAAAAAATGGACCTTGCTAGAAAAGATGATTGTCATTAACAGTGATGATAGTATATAGTTACAGAAGGGAGTTAAAGAAAAAATGACAAAGGAAATTTGAGAGGAAGGGAGGTTGGAGTAAGAAGCTAATAAGAGAGGGAGAAGTTTACATATGTGAGAGGGAGTGATGGAAGAGGCGAGACTATTTGAAGGAAGATGAAGAAGCCAGTGAGAGGGAAAATAAGTTAGGAGTAACTTAGTCTCTTTAAAAAATGAAGGTTAAAATAATGGAACAAAAAGAAGATGAAGTTGGGGTAGTATGGAAATTTGAGGAAATTTTAAGGTTAAAATAAGAATATTTACTCATTGAAGTGTAGTTTAGCTATTTTGGAAAAAGTTAAGAACAAAACAAGAATTTATAATTGAGTAAGGGTGTAGTGGTAATTTTTGTGATAGGATTAATAAGGACATTTGGTAATTAGTAAATAAGGATAGAATGGTAATTTTATAATTAAGTAGGAGTTGGGTATAATTATTTAAAGTATTCTTTTAATTGGCCCTAATATAATTTTACAATCGGCTAGGTTTTGAGGATGTGTTAGACGAGTAGATTAGATCAACTTGATTAATAGATTTTTCTAGAGATTAAGTAAGGATTTCCTATATTGTATCCATATATCTATTTATGTGTTTTATATTATTTATTTAACTTATGTGCAATATATAGATTGTGAATTTTTGTTAATATTTAAATGATTAATTGACAAGATTTCAATATGATTTGGCATTTAATATGATAAGTGTTATGAACCTGTGAATTGTTTTAATAATGAAAATTGTTTGATTAAGATTGAAATATGTGATTAAAACAAACAGTAGAATGGTGCATCATGTGCCGTGACAAATGGTAAGATTTGGTACAATGAGATTTCTAAATATGAAATAAAATATGGATAGTTATACCAGTAATTAAGAGTAGACATTGTAGGGTATTAGAATGAAGGTTTAAAATCGCCCAAGGCTAATGTGGTTCGGTAAACTATCAATTAAATTCTTATAGTTTCAAAACTATCAAATAAGTCTTAAAAGTTTCAAATTACTTTTATCAGTTAGTCTTCCGTTACTTTTGTCCTACGTAGACTAAAGGCCAATCCACGTGTCAAATTTAAAGACATGTGGCATGTGCACATGGCATTTCACTAATAAGGGAAAGTAATGTAAAATATTATGGACCTATTTGATTGTTTACCAGACCTATTTAATTATTTACCAAACTATAAGGGCTTAATTGATAGTTTACTAAACCACAAGGATTTAAATAATTTTAAACTCAATTAATGAATTATTTAATAATTAAAATAAAATTATTAGTAATTAAAAATGTGTGTTGTAAATATTGTTTCTTTTAATAAAGTATTAAATTAAAATAAAATAAATAAAATAAATCACAAAAATATTTTATCTTTTAAAAATTCAATATATATGATATTACATTTGTGTGAGAGTAACACAAACATATTTATTATATAAATAATACAGTAATAAATTTTTTAAATTCATAAAATTTTTAGATTGATAATAGTTTGGTTTAAATATGATTCCATACTTAAACACGTTTTTTTTATACTCATCTATGAATGAATCTAAATATAATAATATAAAACTTATTCAAATCTAAATATGATTTGAATCTTAAATTTAAATTTATTTAAACCTAATTTAAGACATTTTTAGATAAAAAATTAATTCTATTGGGTTTAAATTTTTTAGTTTAATTCGCTATAAAATTAATGACTTAAATAGAATTTAAATGCAATTTGCCTTTTCAATTTATCTTATGAAAGCTTTTTTATTTTTAAAATTTCATTCGAAATAACATGAGACATTTGTAAAATTGGGTATATAGAATTTTTTAACTACATTGAAAATATTATAAGGAACATAAAAGGATCTTTTACATTCAATTCTAATTAGATCTAAATAAAATGTGTTCGAACTTATTCATATTTAAAAATTCATACGAAATAATATGAGGCATTTGTAAAACTGAGTATATAGATTTTTTTAACTACATTGAAAATATTATAAACAACATATAAAAAAAGCTTTCATAAGAAGAAGTGAGAAAGCAATTTTTATTAAATTCAATTTAAGTCATTAATTTTATATTTAATTAAACTAAAATTTTAATTCCAATCAAATTAATTTTCAATTTAAAATTAAGTATTTAAATTCGGTTTAAAAATTTTTAAATTTAATATTCAAATAATTTTTAAATTCAAATAAAATTTAGGTTATTTTATTTTAATTCAATCAGAATTGAGTATAAAAAAAAGTCCTTTAAGTTATATAAAATTATACTTAAACCAAAATATTATCAATATAAAAATTTATCAAATTAAAATAATTATTAGTAGATTATTATTACAAAAAATATATTTTTGTTATGCTCACATATAAGCAGTATCATATATATTAAATTTTTTAAAAATAAAATATTTTTGTGATTTGTTTAATTTTTTACAATACACATTTCTTTAACTGTTAATAATTTTATTTTAATTATTAAAATAATTCATTAATTGAGTTTAAAATTATTTAGGTCCTTGTAATTTGGTCCAATTTTGCCACATGGATATGCCAACTGAGCATATCTTTAGCCCATGTAGGATGAAAGTAACAAAGGACTAACAGATGAAAGTAATTTGAAAATTTAAGAATTTATTTGATAATTTTAAAACTATAAAGACTTAGATGATAGTTTGCCAAACAATAGGGGGCTTGGGTGATTTTAACCCTAGAGCGAACTATTGAAAGAATTAGTGGATTAGTGGCTTGCCTAGAATAGGTTATGTTTAATGGTATTGTGATATGAGAGTGATGAGGGCTAGGTACTTATCCTCATAATGGGTATCGGGACATCCTAAATCCTAAGGATGTCTTGTATCGAGGCTTAGAGAAATCCTATACTGTAACTTGGAACTAAAATGGTGCCAAGATACTAGACTGAAGTGAGTGAGGAGGAGCCTAGTACTGATATATATATTGGACATGATGAGATAATGAGATGGACCTATAAAACATTAGATGTAGCCTACTAGGTTATATGATGTTCTAAAAACTAATTAATAGAGTTGTGTCATAATTAGAAATCAAAAATAAAGTTTTGCACAATATTAACTTATATGTATTGTATATTATGATGTGATATTTGATAATTGTATGAACATATTTTTTCTAATATTTGATATATCTTACTTAGAAATTGTATTATTGTAAAATGAGTGTACAGTGAGGTTATTTTGTAGAGATGGAAACTCATCCATTGGTCTCTAAATTTTTTAGGAGTTAAATCATAATGTTTCATCACTTTCAGGTATTCAAAATTTTGCCTTAGCATTATTGTAGACTAGCTAGCCAAGTCGTGAAAAATATTCTTTGGTTCCTACTATCTTTGAATCAAGCATTCCATTACTATAAATTGTTGTTTATAATTACTGAGATTAGGAAAATTTTTGTGATTTAGATTTTACATAAGTATCAAAGCATAAGGATTTGCAAATAAAATTAATAGGTGTTACAGTGATGCCACCTAGTGACGATGGTAACATCAAATAGCATGTACTTTACAATAGATCGCCAACCTAGAGGCAATAAATAATAGAGGTATTGAGAGAAGAGGATAGCTAATGGTGGTAACTATGTGCAAAGGCAAATGGAGGTTAAAAAAAAGAAAAAAAAGTATAAAATCAAGCATTAGGAGGAAGAAGATCAAGCAGTTGTGATCTTTTGGGGGGGGGGGGGGAGTCAAGTCTAATAGTTACATGCATACATGCCAGAAGCTCCCCTTCTCATTATTTTAGGCTTCAAAAAGCTTTTAAAAATACTAGATTAGTTTTTTAGTTAGATTAGGATTAAATTAAAATATAAGTAAATTAATTTAGGCTCCTAATAAAATTTTAAAATTATTTTATTTTTTTAAATTATTTTCAAATGACTTTATTTATTAACAATATATATTTATAACTTAATTTAATTTTAAAAGAGTTTAATTATTAAATTAAATTACTTATCAAATATATAATTTGAATCAAGCGATGTATTCATGTTATTTGTCATAATTAAATTATGTTAAATATAATTAGTATAATAAGTTTATATCAATTATAGTGAAACTTAAAAAATTTTAAGTCCTTAATTAAAATATTAAGTTCATGTTTAGAATATTATTATTGTCTTCTATTGTTATAATATTAAACTAGAGTTCTATTTATTATTAGACTTATTACAGTAACTCAAGGCCACTTTAACCTAATAAGTTTAGTTTGATAATAATGAGTCCTAGTTAACTAATTTGTATGATTATGAACAAACTCATGATCATATGAATTTAGAGGTAGGGTTAAGAATAACATAAAATATGTTTTAGTAAGAAGTTATCACTTAACAAATCTAAGAGTCATATGAGATATAATTGATAAGATTGTTTTCAACTTAGCATGAGCGCCTTATCTTCTAGAGTTGTTTGATACACAGAGTTTAGAGGAAAGGGTTAAAACTTTTCAAGCACTATATCAATGTAAAATGACATGAAGATCTTTAATGGAGTCACATGTAAGATAACTAACTATATTGAAAAATTAGGCCAATTGAGTTAGGTCATGGATCATGAGTTAACCAATGATTTAGTTCTCTAATCTCTCACCCCAAGCTTTTCTCAATTCACTAAAAGATTATGATAGGAATTGTTGAACATGCTTAAGACAAAAAAACAAAAAAAAAAAAGATGCCTTAAAAAGGAACCCAGATGTTTATAGTTTGTTCCATCTTTATCTCAATCAAATCTAACCTAATACTAATCAAATATAAGTACACCCTATCAATAAGTAATATAGAAATGTGAGTCCAAATATGATATCTAACAGGGATCTACTATAACTACTAGGTCATACATGTTTAATTATATAAAAAACTTTAAAATAAGATAATAAACTAAATTAAATAAATGAATGAAACTATGTTAAAATATCAACTATTCAATCTAAATGCAAGTAATGAGTGAGGTTATGCCAATCTTATAGATTTGAGACCCTCATAAGGAATCTAAGTTTAGTCACTCATCAACTTAACGACATTGTTTATTGATTTTTACACTAATTAAGGTAGATTATCATATTCCTAATTATTTAATAATCTATCTAAGATGACTACCCAAGAATAGAAAATTACACACTAAAATAAACAAATATCTTCAACACATATCAAGATAAATAAAATAATAATCAATCGATTTACTATCCTAACCCTAATTAAGATAAATTAAGCATATATCATTGTCAATAAACTTAAAGTTATAAACATGAAGCTCGTATTCATTGATGAAATAAAATAAGGAGTCAATACAAAATAGATGTAAAGATTTAAGAAGAATTAAGCCTAAATTGGTATCCCAATTACAATCCTTCTTCTCCGTTCCACCTTAAATGCTCTTGGCAACCTTATCTCATAAACTAAATGTAAAGAAAGAACAAAATTAAAAAAAAGACTAAAACTGAAGGGAAAAAAGCAAACTAAGAATAAGAATGAAAACCAAACTCCTAAATGGTTCTCTTCCTCCCTCTAGAGTCTCCACTCTCCTCTTTTCTTCTTCTTTGCTTCTCTTTTATGGCCTTGTTTTTTTATGGCTACTAGGTTTTCTATAGCTTAGAAGATGTCCAATGGTGTTTTTGACAATTTGTCCTTCTAGAATCTACTTAATTCATGCCATAAAGAGTACAATGGCCCTTGAATCAAAGAATAATGACACTATTTTACATCATTTTTGGTATTTTGTCTTCAATTTAGCCTATTATAAAAGTGCACAGGAACCACAACTATGTCGTTGTAAGTCACTATTGATATTTTGACTTTGACATTAAAATTAATCATTTTTTAAAATATATAATTTAAATAAAATAAAATATAAATAGGATAAATTCATAAATAAATATAGGTCAAAACACATTTAGAGATAGTATAAAAATCTATATAGATTACCCCTTTCACCAGTAATGTTCTTATTGAGTTATTTAAAAAACAATAATAGAACTCGTAAGAAGAACAAGAATATGAAATAAAAGGCTTATACTAAAGTAGTAAAGCCAATGAGTGATGTTAAGAAGAATTTTTTTTTATTCTGGGGTCAATGGACACTAGAAAATGAATTACATAATATATATTGCTACTATGAATAAAGAGAAGCTAAATGTACCTTCATCTTTAGTTATGGTTATATTTACGATTAATCTTCCTATTTTTATCTCACAGTCTTATGTATTAGATACTGGTCATTGTTCTTAAATTTCTAATAATGTGCAGGCGCTAAGGAGAGTATATCATTGAGCTAAGACAAAGTGAACTTACGAGTTAGCAATAAAACAAGATTTGTTGTAGTAGTTATAGGAACTTATAGTTTACCATTGGCTTTTGGTCTTATATTAGAACTTAAAAATTTTTATTTTTGGCTAGTGAATACTAGAAACATCATTTCTATTCTTTGATTAGAAATTAATGGACTTGTCTTTATGATTAAGATTAGAAGTAGTTTTTATTTATAAAGATGATGTTTTTATTATGGATATATATTACTTAAAATTGGTTTATATCAATTAAATCTAGAAAACAAAATCTTCAAAGTAAATAGCAAGGAAAGAAAATAAAGTGACCAAAATCCATACTATTTATAGCATTATAGGTTTGGTCATATCAATGAATCTTAAATGATATTATGGAAAGAACAAACCACATTCCAAACAATAAAATTGTAGCACAAACATATCCAAACATCTCATATCTTCAAAACAAATGCCAATTCCAAGCAAAGCTCCCCCTTAATTTATGCATTAAAATATATAGTTGCAATAAATCATAAAGGGTACAATTAAAATTATTAAAATAAATACAATATCACATATATCTCTCCTCTTTTTTTACATCATCAAAAAGAGTGAAAATATGTATGAAAACATGAAGCACAAACGATAAACATGCGTAAACATATAAGAATCAAAGAGATACACCATCAATCATGCCTAATTCTCTTCTAATAATACAAAACCTATCCTCATTCATTAGTTTAAAAAAGATATCAACCAATTGATGATGAGTATCCATAAACTCCAATTCAATATCACCATTATGCACACAATATCGTATAAAATGGTGTCTTATCTCAATATGCTTAGTTCTTGAATGTTGAATTAGGTTCTTAGTTAGGAAAATGGAACTAGTGTTATCACACTTCACTAATGATTTTCTTTATGATGTCATTCGATGATAAAGTAAAGAGAAAATGAATCCAGAAACTAACCGACTTCAAATAGAACAAATTAAAGGGAATCAAACCTAGTTTTTGGTATATTTATATAGTATAAATTTTGTTTGTAAGTTTTATTTGGATGTTTAATAAATTAGGGGCTCAAAAGTGCATTTACATTGCATACAATTTTCAAAAGTAGCATAAAGTTTAATTAATAAATAAATTTTAAGTTTTTTTTGGCTTAATTAATAATTCTTGATACTAAAACTGCTTATGCAAACTTTTTGAACTAGTTAGGTAAAGTTTATGTAAAAAGGAAGATTTTTGGGAGGTTGTGAAATTTTAAAACATTTTGAAGTTTTGAAAAAATTGAAAAAGTGTATAAATTGTCATAAACTAAGAAATATTTTATTTTTAAACTTTATTGAAAGGTCTTGGTGTATAAATAACCTTAAAGAAATTTTAAAACTTTTGTTAATTAACTTAGAATTGAAACAAATTAGCTTGAAAGACATACTTTTGTTATTTGGACCACCTTCAATTTGTAGAATCTATTCTGAAAAATGAGTTGTCAATAAGTCTTAATATCATGACTTGAATTGGACACGTGACCGATACATGAGACTTAAAGACCAAAGCCCTCAAATTAAATGTAAGCTAGACTATTAATGACAAAAATATATATAACATCTAAGAAAAGTAATTAAAAACATAAGGACATGAAAGTACATACACATTAAATGTATAATAAAGATAACATGCATTAAAATAAATTTTACAACATAATAATCTATGTCACTATATATACTAGAGTATGAGTATAAGTATAAGAAAAAACATATGAAAAACATACATAAAAGTAGAGATACTGCAACCGACACTCCTTAAATTAACTGCTGAAAGGTTGATGGTAGCTAACTTGAAAAATAGTATGAGGTGAGTTAGACCTCACTGGGTAAGTTTATAACACCCAACGATATCCAATGGCATGCTCATACACTATAAAGGTTGTAGTAGTATAAAAATACATATATGATGCACGATAAAGCACAATGAAAATACATCTATGAACACGACATACCATTATTGAACCATGTTCAAAAGCTAGTCTAACTTTAATATTGGTAAACAAATATGAACTTACCTAAATATTGTATTTCTTTGTTAAAACCTCTCAGTATGGGTCTCACTCCTGACTTACCTAGAAAAAAAGAAAAGGAATATCTCAATCAATGCTATATGCAAGTCATTAGCCTTTATTAACAAGCTAGGGCTCATTAAAATTACTAAGGTGATCAAATTATGCAATTTGAGTCTTGATCCTATTCTTACCTAAACTTTTATGATTTTTTATTCATAAAATGTTAGGAATTTCATCATTTCATAGTTATGAAAGTTGATCTACATTAATTTTAGAAAATTTCAAGAATATTTTAGAATATTTTTGGGATAGTCAAAAACCATACACTCTACCGATGTATAGGGCCTATGCATTACCGTCTCGACAATGATTGGTGATGAGACCAACCTAGAAATGTTAGTCTTGTCTCCCTCTTTCTAATAGTACCTACCACACTATCTAACTCCTCCTTAGTTGGGCGAATCAAAGCTCTAAAAGTTGATATGACCATATTTTAAACAACAAAATCGTTGTTCAAAATTTAATGATTTTAGGCTAATACCCATTTTATATAACCTATCAAAATAGTTATGCTTTAACAAATTCACATCATAGTATTTAATTTAAAAATACAGATAGCATTTATTTAGATTAATTATATAACGACGTAGAAAAACTGAAATTAATTTAATATCTCAAACAAGAGAATTACATCTTAAATAAAATAATTACCTAATATAACACAACCCATAATATAAAACAACCCATAGGGAGAATGTTACATTATTCTCAATTAGTAACAATTTTTAAATTCTTTAATAAAAGTGAGTTTAAATTTGGGAATGTATTTTCAAATATCAATTATATGTCATTTACTAATTAATAAGAATGAACATGATAGGTTTATATAATATCAACTCTAATTTTATGCTCTAATTTAAATTGGAATATCGGATGGTGAAATAATGAAATTATATGTTATAACTATACATAGATAGTTTAATTCAAACTACATTAACATTGATAGTATTTAGGTAGTCATGATATATTATTAAATGACAATGATGATTTATGATTATAAATTATTTATTTAAAAATTAGATAAATTAAAAAATTAATTTATCTTATTCTAATTATGAATTATATTTATAATTTATAATCATTATCAACATATTAGGAACTTAATGGATCACATAAAAAGGTTTACTAGATGAGAAAAAATTTAATTAAGTTAGACCTAAATGTAAAATTTGAAAAACTTTAAAGATCAAATATGTCAAACTTCATTTATTAAAAATAAGTCATAATTATCACTAAAGTTGAAATTTATTATAATTTATATTTAATTAATGTTATGAAAAATATGACATTCTTATATAAGTGAGAAAAAGGACAGATGACTAGTGCCATTATATTCTTCATCTTGAAAAAATAGTTTTTTAGTTCTCCTTTTTAAGTTCAGTACAAAGCTTTTAAATTATAAACTTTGGTGGGAAATGGGAGAAGCTCTAGCTTCTCTCTAACATAGTAAGTTTCTTCATTCATTAGTTGATTTCAACTCCTAATGCTGTTACAACTTTCTTTAACCTCTTCTTGGTTAGCCTTTACACTACCTTATATTGTTTATTCTTGTTCATCAATTTCTCCTGTTTTCTTGCCATTATGTTTTCTTTCAAATATATAACTTCCTGCCTTATCCTTATCATTTTTTGAACTATTTTTTGAATTATTTATCCTTCTCCTTCTCACTTTCTTTAAATGATCATCTGTTATAGACATAAGCAAGAGCTCTAATCCATCCTCTTTGACTTCAAATCCATTTCATTTCTATTCTTTTGTTACTACCATTAGCTTCCAATCTTTAATCCTACATATGAGGGTAGCTTGCCTACTCCTCAAGTGCATTCATCTCTTACTCCTATAAATCCCAAACATAAGCTTTATATATTTCCAAGTTGTTAGAGACTCCATTGTGATGAACAAGTTCAAGTATCCTCCTACTACAGACAACAGGGAAATAAGTGTGATGGATGTAGATATAGAAGCATTAAATGAGGATTCTATTAAGTGATCCTAATGCATGGTAGGGTTCTTTTTTTTTTTTAAATCAAAGGCCACTCTTTATCAAAGATATTGGACCTCTCTTGATAAAACAAGTGATATTAGAGAGCTAAAAGCATATTCCATGTAAAACTAAACCAAACTAAAGGCTCAATGCCCGTATCATATAGTTTCATCAATTAAACCTCACTTCCATTTAATTCCTGCATCCTAACAAATTTCACTTCCTTTAAACATATGAATCAATGTATTACGGGGTATAAAATACATAAAAAAACACATATCACACACCAAAAACACATATTATGCATATTATGTATTAACAACACATAATAAATATAGATATTATAACCTAAAAAACATATTATACAGTAAAACATAATTCATAAGCACAAATATCATTAAAAATGCAATCCAACCTACATAAAATCTCTAATATCACCAAGATCTCCTTTTTTAACATCATTTAAAAGTTACAAAAGAGTTGTGTTGAACCAAGGGAGGTTTCAGTAGTTAGTTTTAATAATGACAAAATATCTTTATTACTAGTATTGTATTTTTAATGTCTTAGAAAGATTCGTTAATTCACATTGTGCAAGAACATATGGTGTAGTCCATGAAGGAAGTGGATTCATGAAGAAAATGATAATGGTGAAGCAAGCATTGAATTAATGATCAATAATAGAAGATCAAAAGTAAGAAGAACAAGGTTAAATAGGTTTAAATCTTGATTTGGCCTTTTCAATGCTTGAAGGCTCAACATTTCCAATATGGTTTGATTTAAGATTTTGGCATAGATTGTTTACATGTGTATATTGCATTTTGTTCAAGAGTTTTAGATTTTGCATGACCATTTACATAATAGGATTTAGTTTAAAGTTTCTTATATAAGAGGATATTTGGTTATTTAGTTTTTAAAAGTCCACTTAATTTGATAAGATCTTTTGAGAAAGTCTTTTTGTGTGTTTGAGTCAAATATTAGTGAGAAAAATGGCATTGAGATGTTTGGAAAAATATCTAAAGGTTTTGAATTGCATATACTTTGAAAAAGTGCATGAATTTCCACAAATAAAAACACATTTTATATTTGAATTTAATTTAAATATCTTGATGTGTAAAAAAAAATTGAGAAGTTTTACAATTTTTATAAATTTGTTTTGGAATTAAAAGAATAATTTTGAAAGTGATGGGAAATTTTGATGTAGTTTGAACTAAATTGAATGGTCCTAGTATCTAAAAACATTGTGAGAAAACTTTAAAATTTGTTTGAATTTGTTTTTGTAATAAAGGAATTAGTTTTTAGTTTATTTACAGTGGATTTGTGTAACTATAAAATTTAGGAATTGGTTCTATAAAACCATTGATCAATCGATACGAGAGATTGGTCGACTAGTTTATTATTTTTAGGGGCTCAGTTAACCAGCCTCTATCATATGGTCAATCCACACTAAATTTCCATGGATATCAATTGACCTGACCCATAAATTTGTTAACCAGCCATCAGTTAATTGATATATGGTATTGATTGATCAGTTGTTGCAAATAATGACTAGAAAGTTCTGTCAAACATTTTTTTAGTATGTGTAACAATTTTTTTATGATTATAATGACTATATAAGCTTAGGAAACTTATAAATAGATGGTTTTTAAGTGTTTATAAACAATATGTATGAAAATTTGATGACTATTGAGGAATTGATTGAGTTTCTTAGTTTAATTTAAGTTGAATGAGTTTAAGGTAATATATGAAGTTGCATTCTCTTTCACTAAGTATTTTTAGCCCTTTGAGTATTTTTTTGATCAAACAAGTTGTGTGAGTTGTGTATGCTTGAGTTGCGGTTGAGAGATTGACTTTTATGCTTTGGTTTTGTGCTATAAATTATTGAGATAGAATTTTCATAAACAGTTACTTTTTACCTTACTTAAAGAAGATTTTGTATTAGGTTCCTTGAAAGAAGATTTGTAGGTTGCTCTTCACCCCTCTATTAGAAAGAAGAGTGTTGTAAGGATTTTTCTTAACCTTAAAGAAGATATGTTTTAGTGAAACATCCAAGTGAAGTTTAGGGAGTGGACAGAGGTGAGGAGTTAGCTCATTGAACCACTATAAAAATTTGGTTTGACTCTTTTCCTCCCTTAAGGTTTTAAATTTATGAATATTATGATTGATATTAAATTTTTTTAACTTGATTTGTTATCTTAGTTTTTAAACACTAAATGTAACCTCTCTTCTTAGATGTCTTTAGGGCGAACAAGTGGTACCAAAGTGGGTATCACTAATGCTTAACTTTATAATGAAATTGGTGAGACAAGATTGATATGCACATTCATATAGTCAAGAGATGCAAAATGTGTGTAAACCACCATTTATTTTATGGCAGTGACTTTTTGGCTTGGAAAATTTGGGATGTCATTTTTCCTCATAGATGAAATTTCACATTTGTATTATATATTTTTAAAAGACTCTTGTGTTCTTAAAAAAGTATTAAATGGGAAATAAGTTCCTAAGATTGAAAACTAATAGAGCGACAATGACATGGAACTTATTTCCTAAGATTTATCTTATGTTGTGCATTAGATAGAAACATTCTTGATAAAATTAGAATTTGCAATTCAATTTATTAGAAATGGTGTAGGTTAGAGGGAATTAATTTAGGTAGTAATAGATTAAAGAAGTAAAGAATGAATAACTAGAAGAAGTGTCAATTTTGTGTGCTTTATGACCAATAACGAAAATAGGGCACTTCCTAACTCAAACTCTTCCAATGTTAATGCTGATTGTGATGATGGTAATGATGATGATGATGATTATGATGATCTTTCATATAATGATTTGGTTAAATGTTTAGAAATCATAAGCATAAGAATGAAGGAACTTTCTTCCAAACACAGGGATCCATTGAAGAAATTAAATATATGCACATTATAAAATGAAAATTTTAAGAATGAGATGCATGATATGGTAGAATATAGGAGTGTGGAAGTTGCAAAGCATGATGATGATAGGGGGAAAATGAACAATGAGAATGAGTATTTAATGAAGGAAGTGGAAGTCCTTAAAGAATTAGTTGAAAATTTTAAAAAGGGAAAAAAATTAAATTACATGCTCAGAGCCCAAAGCCTTCCAATGATAAGCTTGGCTAGGATTCACTTAAAGGAGTATTTCTACTAATGCCAAAACTAATTTTGTGAAGGGAAGGAGCTTATATGAAGAGCATATACCTAGGCATTTCATAGAAAATTTTGAATCAACATCAAATCACATTATAGGAAAAATCATTATGCATTCATATATGGAGTTAAAACCAAAATAAGGAGGAATATACATAAGATAAAAATGAACATAACTTTTATAGGAATACACGAACTCATAATGCATTTTAGCCTTAAGTAAGGCAAAGAGGTCCAATACATTCTGATTCTCCCCATAAGCATGTATACAACACTAAGAGCACATCATATTTACATCTTTGGAGATAATTTCATTAAGAAAAAAAGATGCATAACGTTAGACCTTTTCTATGCAAAATGGCATGGCACATGAATACCTCATACATGCATAGAATCGCACAACATTCAATTTTTAGTTCTCATTATTATCAAGGTAGAACATATAGTATTAGAAAATCTAATGCATTTATGTACAATTATGTACAATTTCTCGTTTTTATAATGTTCATATAGTTTACTATTGTTGTAATGATTATGGGCATATTGAAAAAAAAAATTTAAGAAGCAAAAGACATTTAAAAAATCTTTAAAATATTAGGATAACAAAGGCTTTAAAGCTAACCCACAGGGACCCAAGTTTACGTGATTAACTAGAACATATTAATTTTCTTATTTTGTAGCCTAGAACACATTAATTTTCTTATTTTATAAGTCAACATCATTAGTATAAAATGGATGTCACGCAAGGAAGTAAAAAATGGTATTTACAAAAATTTTAAGGAAAAGGATAATAACTAAAAGTCCTCACATGAGCCAACCACACAAAAAAAAATTATTGAATTAAGTGAGAAGTATAAAATATGGCATCAAGTGGTTAGGTAAAAAGGAGTTACATGTTTAATTTTACAATAATAATGTTTGAGCATTGCATGACATACATTTTGGAAATATATGTTTGACATAACTATATTGACCTAAGGATAGATGTTTTTGGTTGAAAATTTTTTCAATATGTCTATGAGGAGTTATTGAAAACTTTTAATGAGAAAATATGGTTTTTGAAATAAGTTTTATTTTTAAAATTTGTAATGTTTTGGAACCATATTTTTCTTTAAGACTTTTCCCCTTAAGTGATAAATTTTTTTCACTATGTTTAAATTTATGGGGATTACTTCTTTTAGCATTTTTCAATTATTTTTACATGGTTTAAGGAAAATTTTATGTGTTATTATATTCTTAATGTAAGGGGAACCAATTTTTCAATCATATTTGTGCTTACAATTTGTTTTTGTTTTTAAGCATAATTTGTGAAATATGTAACTTTTATTCAAAATATGTGATTTTGATGCCCAATATGCAAAATGTGAGTAAATATGTGTTTTTGATACAAAAGATGCATAACATATGTTTTTTATGCATTTTATGTTTCTATCTTCATTTCAATCCTATTGGAGATGTTCTTATAGGCTTGAATCTCCATTTTAAAATTGATTTTATCCTCTTGAATGGATTCCATATTATGTTAAAATGGTTTTGAAGTGAGTTCTTCACCTCCTTTGGATGGCGGCTAGGCACTTTATAAAGTTAAAAACTACCAAAAGAAACCCTAAAAGTGAAGCTTTAAACGTGCAACTTTCAGAAGTCACGACCTAGGCTATGATTGCTGGACATGCTAAATCATGTTCTAGGTCATGGCTATGACCTAGTCCATGAAATATACTGTCTATAGTATAAAATTTCCATGATTTTCATTGTTTTGCATCTTTTTTTTTTCACCAGATCCAATGAAATTTCCAATCTTTTCCATTATCATAATCAAAATAAAAACCTACATAATCAATCATTTTTGGTATAATATCATTATAGCGATATTAAATTCAAAAATTGAAATATTTGGGCTTAACTATCACATGAAAGAACTGCAAACTTGAGCTTTAAAGGATCATAATCAAGACAAAAACATGTAAACTTAGGCCATATCACTAGTGAGAGTAGCTCTAATACCAAATGTTAGCTTTAATAGCACTTAAGAGGGTGATGAATTAGATTCTTGAAAATTTTTCTAAACTTAAACCTTAACAAATTGTTTTGATAGATGCAATCTCTAACCATAATTAAACCTTATGGTGATTTCAACACTCAATTATGAATATAAACAAAATGTATAAGAAATTAGCATAAAGAGTTAAGGAAGAGAGAGTTGACAAACCGAATTTTATAGTGATATGATAAGAACACCTTACCTATGTCCACTGATATCACCTAATCATACATCTTTTAGGCATGTATTCATGATCATTACTTTAGCTTTGAGAGCCAATTTCCTATTACTTAGGTCCATATTGGATTAATTCTTGAATAAGATGTTGTTTATGTTGTTTTGGATGATTGTTTATCTTGTGTATGATTTTGCCAAATATTTTGAGGTAATTATGGACTTATAAGATATGTGGAACCAATTCAAGGAGTTAGAAAATCACGTTAGGAGGCTCCACACCAAATATCAATGCCATATGATGAGCCGTGAAGATTACACAAAGGAAAGATCAACACTACTTGAGATGAGTACTATACTTGGTGCATCTAAATTTTGGAAGGAATTAGATGCAATTATAGAGCTCCAAATGTTATGAAATTTTACATGATGCTAGAATAACATGTGAAGAGTCTATTTATAATAGTCTATATCATTTGGAGGTCTATATAAGAAGTCATAGCCAAAATACTAATCAGAGTTGAATGTTGGTAAAGCTGACATGGTGGGATGACGTGTCTAAGTCAATTATATGTTATTTTTAGCCAAGAAAAAACGTAAGAAACCCTACCAGCCACACTTTTGACCTTAGGGAACATCTAAGACAAAATTAGAGGGTTTTGGGATGAGAAAAATTTGAAGAGACTCAAGAATAATGAGGTGAATCAAGATTTAACAAGTACTGTCCATATTTCCAACAAGAGGGCCGTCGTCATCATCATTAGTTTTCTCTTTTCTTTTTCTTTCCTTTTGATGTTAAATCTAAATATTTTTTGTTTAAACATGATTATGAATTTCTAAATCTAGTTTAGGGAGTGTTCTTGAATATTTTATCTAACTTTTACCATATTTATTTAATGTATAGTTGTTTGTGTTAATTATTGAGCTTATAATCACTTTAAATCGAGAGATTATCTTGATTTATTTGAGTTGGATTTCACAAAGAGAGTTGATGAGGTAATGGATCTGTAATTAATAGATTAAAAAGTAATTGAAGAGAGATCTTAATTGCTTCTTAATTTTCCTTAGGATTGCTTCAAATTCAAATGCTTGTTTAGAAGTAGTATTGTGAACCAAAATATTATAATTAAGCTCCTAAGTATTTCAATTGAGATTAATTGATTAGATCTCGAGAGAGGGTAATCAAACCATAGGATTTCTATGATTAAAATAAATTCAATCAATAATATAAAAGAAAGATAAACAAGGATAGAATAACCCCTATATCTCCTTTATTGAGTATCTTCTTTGTTTTGCTTTCTTCTGCTATTAAATTCATTCAAGTTTCATTATTTTAGTTTAATTTTCAGATTATATATCTTTGGTCTTACCTTAAATGAAGTGTAATTTAGATTTTTAGTTTTCTAGATTTAATACTTTTGGGATCAATATCAATTATACTATAAGGTATGACCTGTATACTTACAGTATAACTAAAACTACCAAACAAGTTTTTGGTGTCGTTATTAGGGATTGCAATTTTAGCATCTTATTCAATTAGGATTCTTTTGATTTAAATATTTTTTTAATATTTTTTTGTGTGATTGCAAGTACATGACACAAGAGTACCTAAGAGCTCAAATAAGTTAGAGGACGATGGATTTTTAGACATCCCTAAGCACTAAAGAGAACTTCGAAAAGTGAAGTGTCAAGATTCTATAGGAAGAATAATGG
>JAOXYD010090423.1:0-12030 GCA_028565735.1 Pinacopodium congolense
CTGAGATAAGTCAGTGTCTTAACCATAACACTGCCTTGATTTAGTGAAGACCCTAGATTAAGTATCATTGATCTATCAATTAAATTATTTATTACCAAAGCTTAACTGAGTAATTTAGGAAAAGCAATCTGTAGCTCTTTTACAATAGATTGGAATTTTTCTAGGCTTTTTAGATTGGTTTTTATTTATTTAAATCATAAAGTTGAGTGTTTTCTAGATAATTGTAATATGATTAACCTAATACTTACATCCGTTAAACTTCCTCATGAGATCAACTCTCGGAGTCTTTAATATACTCTACTTTATTACTTGATTCAACCGGTATGCTTTCCGAAAAGTTGGTCACGAATTGATTGTTAAATTGTGCATTGAAAGATAGATTAATTTGAGCTAATTTTGTGTGTGGCCAACCACAATCAAGTTTTTTGCACCGTTGTCGGGGAAGTGAATTATAATATTAAGGATCTCGATGTCAATTATTTTAGAGATTTGTTTTCTTGTCTTATTTGTTTGATGTTTAGATTAGCAGTTTCTTTCTTTATTTTGTTTTATTGTCATCTTTGTTTGTGTAAAGAGTGGTCTTTTGGTGACTTCCTTTAGTTATCTAAATGACGTGGAGGCAACAAGACTATTGGCAAGAGCGCCAATGGTATGCGCCTGAAGTTAACTGGGGCAATAGCTAGACAAATCCTTTAGAGCACAATGAAACCTATATCCTTGAATTTGAGGACTACCCTAATTACTCTTAGCTTAATCCAACTTGTTTTGAACAACCTTCACCTTTTCCTAGTCAACAGTATCTTGAGTGTATAGATAAGTGTATCTCTATTTAGATGGATCACCCTGATTAGTCGTGCCTCGATAAGGCTACATTTGAGCAATCTTTAGCAATTCCTTATAAACCTCAGCCTAAGCATGATCATAGAACCATAGAGAAAATTTTAGAATCAATTAGGGAAATTGATTATGTAGAGGCAATTGAGTTAGCAAGTGAGAGTGGTGAGTCAGCATTAACTTTAGGTGAAATAATCATCAACATGGTTGACTATGAGCATCATTTCTAGGTCGTTGAAACTAAGATAGATGAAGAGTTCAAGATAGCATTTGAGAGCATAGGTTTCATAGGTATTTCGGCTTTTAATTTGCGAGCAAGAATTGTTTACCTAGATTTTTTTCCAAAATGTTTTGTTAAAGGTAAGGATCATAAACTCAGGACCCTTCTTATTAGTATAGAAACCCTTCCACAATTGGTTTGTCATTATTCAGAGGATGAGGATGAGAAATTAGGTGTTGGACCAAAGCTTAGATTGAAAATTCCCTAACGCTAAGGTCCATCTAAAAGACCTTAAAGAAGTGCTTGTTGGAAGGCAACCCAACCATAGAAGTAGGATTTCATATGCTTTCAATAAAATAGTATGCTTTTTACATGCTTTTAGTGTGTTTTCATTTAGTGTGATTTAATGTGTTTGTTTTTGTTTCTTGTGTTTTTTCTTTTATTCCTGGTGCTTTGATATTTTGTCCTTGATTTTTAGATAGCTGCAATTTACATCCACAGAGAGCTTTTGTGATCACATATTTGTCTAGGTGTATTCGTTTCCTTTCTCTCGCATTTTATACTTATTTGATGATTTATGAACATTAGGGATAATGTTTAATTTAAGTGTGGGGGAAGGATATGTTAGTTGAGTATACTTGAATATTTATTGTCTGATAGGAAACATAGAAGTAGGATTACATATGCTTTCAATAAAATAGTATGTTTTTTACATGCTTTTAGTCTGTTTTCATTTAGTATGATTTGGTGTGTGTTTTCTTTTGTTCCTGGTGCTTTGATATTTTATCCTTGATTTTCAGATGCCTACAATTTACATCCACGAAGAGCTTTCACAATCACATATTCATCTAGGTGTATTTGTTTCCTTTCTCTCACATTTTATACTTATTTGTTGATTTATGAACATTAGGGACAATTTTCATTTAAGTGTGGGGGAAGGACATGTTAGTTTAGCACACTTGAATATTTATTGTCTGATAGGAAATTTTGGTTAACTATACTTAAGTATTTATTGTTTGATGGTATATCAATTTATCGATTTTCTTTTACTAGTCTATATTTTATAATTTGTGAATTTATTTTATTTTGATGCTTATTATTATCCATGTTGTCTTTTAAATTTAATTATTTTGACAATTTCAAATGTTATATGATTAATTGTGATTATTAATGACTAAGTGCTTTTAACCCATTTAATAATTTGGATAACAGATACCTAATGATTAGAATGATATTCTATATATAAAATGCAACTTAGTGAGTAATTTTGTGACTTCTTTTAAAATACTTTTATCATTAGAATAAATAAATAAATAAATAACTGAGTTGATTAAATTAGTGAGCATAATTCACTCCGTTGATTTCTAATCTTATTCATATATAGATATAAAAAAAGGAGAAAAAGAAAGAGAAAGAGAAAATTAAAATAAAATAAAAATAAGAAAAAAAGCAATCTATATATATGTGTATAAGGTTGAAGTTATGAGTGGTGCTTTTTGCTAGTTGATTCGATGTAACTCGATTGAGTAACTGGGAGTTGTTTACGAAAAAATATTCACCTTTGCATCAAAAGATTGAATTACTTCTCAACCAAATTGCTAACATATTTAATTAATTAGTTAACTAAATAAATTATTAAATAAAGAATGTGAAAGTGTTTAGAAAGTTGGTGCATTAAACTCATTGTATTTGCCTTTTACATATGAAATTGATTTTTATGATTTAGGTTGAAGGTTGAAAAAGAATAAAATGATTTAAATGCATTTATGATTTGATATGATTAATTGATTATATAATATTTCAATGAGTTATTATTTTTGAAAGATGAAGAAGACATTTTCAATAATGATGTTGTTAATCTCGAATTAATTTTCCTATAATTATATACCAATTTAAGAAAGTTGCATGACTAGTTTGCTTGAGGACAAGTAAAAACTTAAGTGTGGGGAAGTTGTTAGGAGTTAAATTTATAGTATTTTGAGATGTTATTTTATGTTAATGTAACCCTATTTTAGTGCTTAAATGTTACATTTATATGTTATTATATTTCATCATTTGTGTGCATTAGTTCACTCATATATAAAAAATGTCCAATTTTTTATGTTCTTCATTTAATCACGAATTTTATCATTTAAATAAATTTCTGGTGTGCATAAATTTATTTTGTTTAGTTCACATAAGGTTTTAGGAGTGCTTTAGAATTTTTATTTTGATTTTAAAGCATTTACATTTGTGATTTGAGTTGAACATTCATGGAGTGCTTAAACTGTCTAGATTTTGTGCTTAGCTCACTTTGATCATATTGCATATATATACAAGTCTTTGCTACATCATTTCTATCATACTAAGTTTTTTAAAACTTTAAAAATTGCCATCATTGATTTATATCATTTATTGAAAATTAGAGCCCTTAATTTAATTGTGCATTGAGTGAAACACCTTGTATGGTGTTTTTGGTTACTTGAATTTGAGGGTATTGAATCATTTGATTAATTGTGAGTTGTAGAGGCTTCTCTTTGGCTTGACAAGAGTTGTTAAAGGTTACTCTTCACCTTCAACAAGAAGATTGAGTCTTGTATAAGGTTACTCTTCACCCTTGGAAAGTAAGATTGTAAAGGTTACTCTTCACCTTACAAGAAGATTGTACTTGTTTTGTTTGATTAATAAAAATCATCCAGCAAGTAGTTGGAAAGAAGATGTAGCCTATCATTGAGGTAGGTGAACTTCTATAATTTCCTTGGGTCCCTCTCTTTCCTTATCACTTTATTTATTATTGATTATGTGACTTTAATTTTAATTTGTTGAATTCATTTTGGCATTTTCATTCTAATTTCACCTTAAGTTGAATCTTGGTTTAGGGATTGCATTTAGTTTCCAATTGTTTTAAGTTGCTAGTTTTAATTAGTTAAAAGTTTTTAAATACCCAATTCACCCCCCTCTTGGGTGCCATAGGGCTTACATTAGTATTAGAGTCTAGGTTTCAAACTTTCATTAATTTCTAATGAAATTGTGACAAAAAATTTATTATGGCTCAATTGGGTAGTTTATCTAGTTTTAAAGCTCAAAACATTGGTCGATCTCCTTTCTTTAATAGAAATGAGTACTTATATTGGAAAAATAAGATGAAGTTCTTTCTTCAAGCCGAAAATATTAAGTTGTGGGATATAGTGAATAAAAGTCCTTATGTTCCCACTAAATTTGAGAATGGCCAAAGAATTCCTAAGGTAAAAGAGGAATGGAATGTGGAAGATGAAAGATTGCGTTCACTTAATAACAAAGTCGTTCATATCCTATTTTGTGCTTTAAGAATAAATGAATTCAATAGGGTGTCTATGTATGAAATGGTTAAAAAATTTTGACATACTTTAGAGGTTACTCATGAGGATACCAACCACGTGAAAGAAAGCAAAATGTCCATGCTCATTCATCAATATGAATTGTTTTCAATGGATCCTAACGAAAGGATTTCTGACATGTATACTAGATTTTGTAACATCATAAATGCTTTGAAGAGTTTAGGAAGATCATATGCTAATGTTGAAATTATTAGAAAAATTTTTAGATCTTTGCCAAAGGAATGGAAGTCTAAGGTAATTGTCATCTAAGAGGTTAAAGATCTTAATATTTTGCCTTTGGAAGAATTGATAGGTTCATTGCTTACACATGAGATGGCTATAAAGGACTCAAAAGCAAAAGAGGAGGAAGCTTCATCAAGAAGGAAGAACTTGGCATTCAAAGCCAAGAAAAAGGTAATCTAGTGAAGAAGGAAGCTTTTCAGAAGAAAGCGAAGAAGAAATAGCTCTCCTTACTAAGAAGTTTAACAAATTCTTAAAGAAGAAATCACTTTCCAAGAAAAGAGAGCAAAATAAGTATGATCATAAGAGAAAATTCACTAATGTCATTTTTTATGAATGTAGGAAACCCAGACACTTGATGACTAATTGCCTACTTCTTTAAAAAAAATAAGAATGATGAAAGAAGTAGTAAGAAGGAAAGAAGAGAGAACAAGGCCAAGAAAGGAAAAATAGCCTTGAAAGTCATATGGGAAACCGAAACCAACGAGGGAAGTGAAAATTCCAAAAATGAAAGGGTCAAATGTTTTCTTATGGCTTTGGATGATAAGTTACCATCTTCTTCACCCTCTAATGATGATGATAAGAATGATAATATGCCTATAGATGTTGGTTTAAGCTTTGATGAATTACTTAAATTTTTCGAACGTCTTATTATGAAAAGGAAGAAATTATCTTCCAAACACAAGAAATGTAAGAAATTATTAAATGATTTTAAAATAGAAAATGATCGGTTGGTGAATGTGAATGATTGTTTGTAAAAGGAATTAGTTCATTGTATGCATAAAAATGATGAGTTAAAAATTGAAATGAATGATGCAATAAAATCTAAGGATTCATGTATGATAGAAACTAATAGAATGAATAATGAAATAAATGCCATGTTAGAATCTAAGAGTGTGGATTTTGATGATGATAGGAAGAAAATAATGGATGAAATGATTCTTTAAAGAATGAGAGATAAAAGGCCTTAAAGAATCACTAGAAAAGTTTATTAAGGGAAAAGAAAAATTAGATAACTTTCTTGGGCTTTACACAAGGAAGTGGAACACTTAATGCCAAGACCATTTTAATAAAAGGAATTTTTTTGGATGAAGTGCATATTCCTAGATCATCTTTTGATAATATTGCATCATTTTTATAATTTAATTTAGGAACATTTATCATGCTTTTATGTATGTCTAGAGATCTATATCTAGGAAAAATATGCATGTCCCTAATAAAAGGCATAATTTCTTTTCAAATACAAAATCTTCCTGTAATGTATATAGGCTACAATCTATGTACGTTAGGCTTACACATTCACATGCTTATCTTATGCATGATCTTGCATTAAGAAATGACTTTTATGTTCATTCTAGGGTAAGAGTTCAACAAAGAAGAAATTTTAGAAGTGATGCATCCAAATTTGCATAAAAGAACAACTTTAGGCTAAAAATACATTTTCAGAAGGTAACTTATGTTTGTGATTTAGAAAATTTTGTTTTGATAAATTGCCTATGTTTTCTAGTTTTCCAAAGGCCTTTGGAACCGAAAAGGTATCTAACCCCCAAGGACACAAATTAATGTGGGTACCTAAAGTGAAATAATTTTCTTTGTTTTATAGGATTACAAGAAGAGTGCATGGTATGTAAATAGTGGGTGCTTTAGGCATATGACAAGTGATGCCTCTCACTTTATTTCTTTAAAAGACAAAGATGGTTGATATGTGACATATGGAGACAATGCCAAAAGTTAAATAATTGGCATTGAAAAAATTGGTAAGAATAATGCCACCATTGTCAATGTACTTTTAGTAGAAAGTTTAAAGCATAATTTGTTGAGTGTAAGTCAATGATGTGATAAGGGTTTCAAAGTTTCTTTTGAAGGGAAATCTTACATAGTTTCTAATGTGATTGATAATTGTATTGTTTTTATTGGTAAGAGAGTAGGAAATATGTTCATTATTAATATAAATGATGTCTCTAACCAAAATATTGAGTGTTTGATTTCCATGAATAAGGATGCTTGGATATGGCATAGAAGGTTAGGTCATGCTAGATTAGAACACATCTCCAATCTATGCAGCAAGGAGCTAGTGAATGGCCTACCCAAAGTAAAGTATGAAAAGAACAAGGTGTGTGGTGCATGTCAAATGGGAAAGCAAACCAAGGCCTCATTCAAGAAAAAAAAAATGTGGTAACAACTTCTAGGCCTTTAGAATTATTACATATGGATTTTTTTGGACTAACTGGAATGGCAAATTTAGGTGGTAAATTGTATTCATATGTGACTATTGATGATTATACTAAATTGGCATAGGTTATGTTTCTTGCTAGCAAAGATGAATGTTTTAAGTCTTTTATCATGTTTGCTAAAAGAGTTCAATTGGGAAAAGGCTACACGATTACTTCAATTAGAAGTGATCATGGTAGGGAATTTGAAAACGAATTGTTCGATGCATATTGTGAAGAAAATGGAATTTTTCATACTTTTTCAACTCCTATAACCCCTAAATAAAATAGATTTATTGAGAGAAAACGTAGGACTTTACAAGAAATGGCTAGAATCATGTTGAACAAATATTGTGTTCCTAAACATTTTTGGGCGGAAGTCATTGCATCGTATGTCATGTATCCAATAAGGTCTACATACGACCTTATATGGACAAAACTTCATATGAACTTTGCTATAGGAAGAAACCAAAGGTGGGTTATTTTGAATTGTTTAGTTGTAAAAGTTTTATCTTGAATACTAGAGATAATTTGGGTAAGTTTGATGCTAAATTCTAGGAAGGCATATTTGTTTGTTATTCTTTTACTAGTAGAGCTTATAGAGTATTTATTAAAAGGACTACAACGGTTAAAGAGACAATGAATTTTGTTTTTGATGAATTTAATGCCTTTGATGATAAGAAAAGTATTGTTGATAATGATTTGGGTTTGTCTAAAGATATGGAGAATTTAGGTTTAGAAGAGCCTAAGGAAGACACATTAGATGTCCAACCTTTACCTATTAAGCCTATTATTGATCCTAGTAAGGAAGTGAGCTTACCAACATAGTGGAGATATAAAAAGGTTCACCCCTCTAAAAAAATTATAGGTGAAGTAGGAAGAGGTGTAGCAACTAGATCAACTCTTGGCGACTTGTCGCACATGGCTTTTTTATCCAACATTGAACCTAAGACTATAGATGAAGCCTTAAGTGACGAGAGTTGGATTTTGGCTATGAATGAAGGTTGAACCTATTTTAAAGGAACAAAGTTTGGACCTTAGTACCTATGCCTAATGATCATCAAATTATTGGTACTAAGTGAGTCTTTAGAAATAGGTTAGATGAAGCTGGGAATATTGTGAGGAATAAGGCAAGATTAGTAGCAAAAGGGTATAACAAAAAAAGGAATTGATTATGAGGAAACCTTTGCACCCGTGGCTAGATTAGAAGCTATTAGGATTTTTCTTGCTTTTGCTTCCTATATGGGTTTTAAAATTTATCAAATGGATGTTAAAAGTTCTTCCTTAAATGGTTTTATTCAAAAGGAGGTGTATGTAGAACAATCTCCCGGTTTTGAAACTTACGATGCATTCAAACACGTTTAAAACTTTCTAAAGATTTGTATGGTTTAAAATAAGATCCTAAAATGTGGTATGATTTATTAAGCTCTTTTCTTCTTTAAAATGGTTTTGTAAAAGGAAAAGTGAATACTACTTTTTTTACAAATAAAAAAAATGATGGTATGTTAATTGTTCCAATTTATATGGATGATATAGTATTTAGTGCTACTAATGATGTTTATGTCAACAATTTGCAAAGTATATGAATAGGAAATTTAAAATGAGCATGATAGGGGAGTTAAATTTCATTAATCAAGATAAATATACAAAGGAGCTACTCAAGCTCTTTGGGATGAATCAAAGCAAACCACTTGGCATACCCATTTGTGTCACCACTAATTTGGACAAAGATAAAGAGGATAATTCGGTGGATGTCAAATAATATCAAGGTATGATTGGCAGTTTATTGTATTTAACCAGTAATAGCCCTGATATCATGTTTAGTGTGTGCTTATTTGCTAGATTTCAATCAAATCATAAAGAGTCTCGCTTAATGGCCGTGAAAAGATTGTTCAGATATATGGTTGGTTCAATATCTTTGGGCTTTTGATATCCTAAAAACCATTCATTGAATCAATTGGTTATTCAGATGCGAATTATGCTAGTAATTTATTAGATATGAAGAGTACTTCTAATACTTGTCAATTTCTTGGTCATGCATTTGTTTCATAGTTTAGTAAAAGTCAAAATTCGGTTATTTTATCTACAGTTAAAGCAGAATATGTAACAGCCAGTAGTTTTTATGCACAAGTTCTTTGGATTAGGCAACAACTTAGAGATTATGGCTTGTTAATGACCAAAATTTCTATTCGGTGTGACAACACAAGTTCTATTTACCTAACAAATAATCTAATTCGACATTCAAGAACTGAGCATATTGAGATAAGACATCATTTTATAAGAGATCACATACATAATGGTGATATTGAATTTGATTTTGTGGATTCACATCATCAATTGGCTGATATCATTACTAAACCAATAAATGAAGATAGGTTTTGCATGATTAGAAGAAAACTAGGCATGATTGATGTACATCTATATGATTTCTATATGTTTATATATTTCTAAATGCTTTTTCCCTTTCTTTGTATCTATGCATGTTTTTCTATTTCTTTTGAGTCCCTTATGCATGTCTTTCTCTTTGATTTCTGCCTTTCATTCATGTTTTTCAATATTTTTTATGATGTCAAAAAGGGGGAGAAATATGTGTGATATTTGTTTTCTATGTGATGTTTGTGCCTATCATTAAAGTGGAGTTAATTATTAAGGGTATATGCCCATGTGTGTCCCTTTAATGATTAATTGATCCTACATGTGTTATATGTCAATGCATTAACTAAAGGGCGCTTTTGTTGCATAAATTAAGGGGGAGCTTAGGTTGAAATTAGTAGTTTATGATCACATTATGCTTATTAGATAGGATGTTTCAAATATGTTTGTAATTTTTACTTATGTTCAATTGGTATAAGGGCTTAGTTTTGATCATACATTGCATTTAATACGCAAAGTTGTATATTCTTTCTTTTGATAGGTCATTTCATGTTTTTGAATTTTTGATGAGTTTTGATCATTCATATAGCCTTAAGAAATGATTTGAAAGTTGTTTGAAATCTTAATTATTGATGGGAACTCGTATGAAAAGTTTTGGAGTCAATTTTGAGTATTTTGTCATATTTTCTAGACATATAATGGAAGTTTGTTTATCTTTAAATGGTGGGCTCAAGGGTGACGTTGTATCCTTTATTTCTAGAATCCTCAATGGCGGGGTGTTCATCTGTTAACGGTGACCTTAATGAACCGAAAAGGTGTCGTTGAAGGCTCTATCTCTAATGACTAGTTTCTACTTTTGCGTTATTACTTTTTTCTTCATTTTAACGGCTTAAAAACCCTCCTATACCCTTGTTAAGCATCCAAACACTATATATATATATATCCTCTAGGAACAATTTTTTACTCTCTTGACACTCCAAAAATAGATCAAAGCTCCTGAATCTCTCAAAAGTCTCAAACTACCCACATTTTTACTTCACTTACTTTCAATGATCTTTGTTATCATATTTTTTTTCTTGGTGTGAGAATTTGTTCCTAATATCTTGCTTGAGTGTTTAAAAGTTTATTTGATCTATCTTTTACATTTTAAAGAGGTTGTTTCATCAACTTAAAATTAGAACTCCTACATTTTTCAAAATTGTCTATATTGAGATTGTTCTAGCTTGAATTTCAATTTCAACTAATAAAATCATTTTCTAAAATCATGGGATTATAGTTTTCAGTTTGCTTAAGGTCTCTAGAGTGTGTTTAAACTTTGTTTCAAATAGTTCGGCCCTATTTAAGTTATTTTTTATCTTGAATATTCATATACTTCAAGATAACTATTGTTTTCACTAATTTAAGTTTGATTCTGATTTCAACTTAATTTATTTCTTAGGACTTGTCATTATTATTTTATGTTTTTTTAAGTTCTTACGACTCAGAATAATTTAAATTTCAATTTTTGGGTTGATGATTTCATCTTTTGTGTGCATTAGTTCATTCATAAATCAAAACTATCCAGTTTTTTATATTCTTCATTTAATCGTGCATTTCATCATCTGAATTAGTTTTGGGTTCTTCAATTTATTGTTTTTAGTTTACATGAGGTGTTAGGAGTGATCTAGAATTTTTATTTCGATTTTTAAGCATTTATATTTGTGTTTTGAGCTGAACATTCATAAAGTGCTTAAATAGTATAGATTTTGTGCTTATCTCACTTTGGTCAATTTACATATATTTATACACGTCTTTAGTGCATAGTTTCTATCATACTAAGTTTGTTTAAGTTTTCAAGATTGTCATCATTCGCTCATATCATTTGTTGAAAGCTAAAGTGCTTAGTTTCATTGTGGATTAAGTGAAACACATTTCAAGGTGTATTTGGATACTTGAATTTTGGGGAATCGATTCATTTGGATATTTGTGAGTTATATAGGCTTCTCTTTGCCTTTAAAAGAGATGGTAAAGGTTACTCTTCACCTTTAGAAAGTAATATTTTTGTTGGGGTATTCTTTACCCTTTGGAAATTAAGATTGTAAAGGTTACTCTTCACCTTTTAAGAAGATTGTACTTGTTTTGATTGATTAGTAAACAGTCATCCAACAAGTAGGAAGGAGACGTAGCCTATCTTTAGGTAGGTGAACTTCTTTAATTTGCTTGTGTCCATATCTTATCTTAACTCCTTTATTTATTGTTGATTGTGTGTCTTGAGTTTTATTTCCTTACTGTTAGGGGTCAATTTAATAGAGTTTTAATGGTTATTTTGTGGAATTATGACCCTTAATTTAGTGCTTAATTGTTAAATTGATGTCTTATTATGTTTAATTTGTAGGATGGAGCTTAATGATGAAGATTGGAGCAAAAACATGAAGAATTTCTCTAGATTTTGTCCATTAACGGTCCTTGATAAGGTGCCGTTGTATGAAGAACAGGGGATCGTTTAAGGTTGCTGCATTCGACCACTAATAACGCCCTCTCAAGCTGTCGTTGCATGGAGGCAGGGTGTCGTTGCTCATATAGTCAACAATTTCAGCTCCAAATCTTCCAAATTTCAACTTTTGGCGTGTTTCTAATTAATGCTAGTGTCTACTAGCACATGGGAGAGCTCTCTAGGTCCTGAAAACAAATAAAAACATGCAAAAAAACACGGAGAGAGATCAAGGAAATCAGATCTGCCATAGAGAGAGACTTCTTCTTCTCTTATTTTTTAGCTTTTCCTTAATTCTATGCTTCAAACACTTAGTTCTTCGAATTTGTGTATTGTTTCTAAGTTTCT
>JAOXYD010090434.1:0-12029 GCA_028565735.1 Pinacopodium congolense
GAGCACTTCTCTCTGTATCTTTAAATTTGTAAAACACTTCTCTTCATTACGTGATGCACTTCTCATTATCATTCATATTTGTTGATGCACTTCTCGCCAACGTTCAATTATTGAAGCACTTCTCTCCAAAAAATAATCTTTTTGGTACAGTTCTCACCAATTAATTTTAAAAAGAATTTCTTCTTCAATCGTCTCTATCATATTTACTTGTTCTTCTTTGCAATTTTTCTGAAGATGTCCAAATATTTTACACTTAAAAAACATTGAGACTTTCCCTTATGCTAACAATCTTTCTTTTCATGATCGGGTTTCTTGTAGTGATCACATTGAGGAATTTTTCCTTTTATCTTTGGAATTTTAGCCAAATGCACTTCTTCAACCATCTGTTTTATTATTTCTTTTCTCATAGCTCTTCTTTGTTCTTGATCTTGAAAAGCATGAATAATATCAGATAAAGAAATTTTAGTTAAATCCTTTTAATCTTCAAGAGAAGAGATTTTGGATTCGAATCTTTCCGGCAAGCTCACTAAAATTTTCTCTACAATTATATGATATGTCAAATATTCACCAAGAAGTCAAATTTTGCTAACAATTTTCATGAGCTTGTCTACATATTCTTTGAAGGACTCATTATCTTTCATCCTTGAAACTTCAAGCTCCTTCTTTAGATTCAGGATCTGCATTTGTCTGGTTCTGTCGCTTTCCATATATATTTCTTTAATCTTGTCTCACGCCTCTTTTGGTGTTTTACAAGACATAATTCTTATAAAAATTGATTCCGAGATAGTAGAATGAATTAAAGATAATGCTCTCGGAGCTTTTGCTTCTTTTTCTTCGTGAGCTTTGATTTTCTTGAGCGTTGGATTGTTTCCTAAATACGGTAGTTCTCTTTCATCTTCAACTCACTACCACAAATCGAAACCTCTCAGATGAGTCTTCATCTTGACAGCCCACACTTGATAATTTTCACCATTGAAAATTGGAGGTGAGAGAACTAATGTATTGTTGGAAGTCATAAGGGTTTAGCGTTTCACACACAGGTCTTTTTCAGATCAATAAGGGCTCTGATACTATGTTGGAATTTGCGATGATTTAAAACTCATAGTAATAAGATATGAAAAGAAAGCTACGAGAAGAAATTAGAATGCAAAACAAATATTCATTAATAAAAGTGAAATAACATGCCTTTAAATAGGCTTTAAAATACTAATAAATTTTAAATAAACTAAATCAACAAGATATGATATTAAATAATCTAAATAAAAACATAATATTTAGAAAATTTAGAAATTATCAATTATCTATCTAAAGACTTAATCAAGGATAATTCAAATTTTGAATTATTTCCAGCAGTTCATTCCCCTAGATTGGCAAGTTATTATTTTAAGAATGGCTTACAATTCTTTCTAGAAAGAAAAAGTGAACAGTAACAAGAAATTAAGAAGGTTTTATCTATAAAAATGGATTCGTCACGTTGTTCAAATATGAAAATAAAGTAACATGCACAACACAGCAACTCAGCAAGTAAGTTTTAAATTTTAGTAGGCAATAATAATAATAATTACCTAAGGCTGTGCACCAAAGACCAGCAAGTGAATCAAGATACTTCTTCCCATTAATGTCATAAACATAGCGACCCTAATAATTGAATAACTTTCACTTGGCCATGGAGAGAGGAAGGTAATAAAAATTAGAGAAGAAAACTATAAATTCGTAGAAGATTGAGCAAATCAATGAGATACTGTTAAAAAGCTTACCTCAGACCTTTCTATGACTAACTAGAGGATTTGTATCAGTGGTCTGTCATCCAGCAGTAAAAGGTGGCAGCATACCATGCCCTTAAAACTGCATTGGTAAAGATTTTATGATTAGCTGCAATGAATTCAACTAAAATCCTATACAATTTGCAAGAATAACAGTGATCTCACAAGCATAACGTGCCAAATAAAGAAATTAAAAAAGAGATTATGTTAATATATTTTTTAATACATTTTTTTACTGTTTATAATATGATGGTTGCTCCTCCAAATCACAGAACACGTGAATTTTTCTGATGAGCAAAACTAGGCATTCTAGATTAAATATAGACATAAACTAGGCAGTGGCTCACGTAGCTGCGGGATCCACTAATTTTTAAATAAAAATAAAAAATTTTAAATAAAAATAAAAAATTTTAATAAAAAATGAAGATATTTATTTTTATTAAAAAATAAAAAATTTTAATAAAAAATAAAGATATTTATTTTTATTAAAAAATAAAGGCATTTTTGGTCATTTCATAAATATGAGAGATAAAAATGTAGAATATATTAGGAAAAAAAATTAAATATGTAAATAAAATTAAGGGTCAAAATATAAAATACAATTGAAGTAAAAATGTAAATATTTAAATACATTAAGGAAAAAAACGTTAATGAACACTAAAATAATGTGAATTAACACTTCTATCTTCAAATAAAAGAAAAAAAGAAACAAAAGGACCTAAAGGACTTTTTGTGTTTAAAAGCAGTGGGTCCTGTGTGGGACCCACCATTGGCTTGTCCACTTCTTAAATATATTGGCACATTCGGAGAGTAGAAATAGATGAATGTACAAATACTTCACCTTTTACCATCGTTCAAACTTGTAGCCAAATCATCCTTCTTTAAAGATGCCTCTGTACTAAATAGTTTGACTAGCAATGGTCTACGAATTATATGGTCTTGTGAACATCTAGAGGCAGTGTTGAATAAAATTCAGAGATAGATCGAAAAATGCGATAAGTCACTTTTACAAATCAATTTCTTTAAAAAACTTACAAAAGACATTTCACACTTTTTAAAGAATTTTTATACCACTCATTTTTACAAATGTTCTCACTTCTCTCTCTCTCTCTCTCTCTCTTTCTCTCTCTTAGTACTCTTTGTTTCTTCTTTTGGTGGATGCTTAAATGATTAAATGCCACACCTATTTATAGTTAAGGAATTACACTTAAAATAAGACATATGTTTAGTTGTTCACACTTACTCCATACTCACCACACACACCACTTATATACTTACTCCATACTTACCATACACACCACTTAGTAATTAAGTAAGCTAACAATTACACACTCTTTTACAACTACTACATTAAAAATTGATGATAAATTTTAACACTCCCCCTCATCATCAACTTTCTTCTTTAATGTCATTCTTGAGATCAGGCCAAGTTGACTTCGAAACATTTCAAACTTCTTCATTCCAAGTCCTTTAGTCAAGATATCCGCAACTTGCTCATCCGTCTTGATGTACTTCATCTCAATATCACCTTCTACCACTTTTTCTCAGATAAAATGATAATGGACTTCAACATGCTTCGTCCTTACATGAAATACATGATTCTCTGCCAAGCGTATTGCGACTGATTATCACAATACAACTTCACTGCTGAGTTAACTAACTGTTGCAAATCCTGGAACAATTACACTAGCCAAGCATATTCTTGAGCCGCCATAACTGCTGCTCTGTATTCTGCTTCTATACTAGATAATGACACTGTTGGTTGCCTTTTACTATACCATAAGACAATACTCGAAAGAAAATTAAACATATAACTGGTTGTTGAACGTCGAGTGTCATGGTCACCAGCATAATCCGCATCACAATATCCAATAATTTCACATAGGACTCCATTGTTATATAAAAGACCATAATCAATGGTATTCTTCACTTACCTTAATATTCGCCTTGCTGCTTCCAGATGCTGCTTTTTGGATTTCCATATATAGCGACTAGCAACTCCAACAGCGTACGATATATCAGGTCGTATCAATGTGAGATAGATCAAGCTATCAACCAATTGCATGTACATCGTTGCATCCTTCAACTCTTTTCCTTCTACTAGACCCAGTTGAGCATTAGGATCTATTAGTGTCAAGATAGGCTTGCAATAAAACATCCCATACTTTTCTAACAAATCTTGAGCATACTTATGTTGATATAAGAAAAGTCTATCCTTGGTTCTCTCAACCTCTAAGCCCAAGAAGTTCTTTAACTCTCCAAGTTGCTCGTATCCACTGCTTATTAGAAACTCATCAATCTTCCCATACCATACTCTTGGTGCCTGCTTTAATCAATACAAAGCCTTCTTCAATTTGTAAGCATGATTAGGATGAATCCTGCTTCCAAAGCCTTAAAGTTTTTCCATGTAGATGTTTCAATCTAACTTTCCATGTAGAAACGCATTCTTCACATCTATCTGTCAGAGCTTTCAACACTTTGCAACAGTTAAAGCTATGAGAATATGTATTGTAGTAATCTTTGCCACTGGACTAAACGTATCATTATAATATAGTTCGTACCTTTGTGAGAATCCACAAGCCACTAATCGAGCTTTATACCTTTCAAGCGATCCATCTGGCCTGGTCTTCACCTTGTACAACTATTTGCATGAGATGAGTTGAACGTTCTTTGGTCTCGACACTAACTCCCACATCTCATTTTGTTGTAGTGCCTCCATCTCTTCTTCCATAGCCTTTCTCCATTCTCTACTATGTGATCTATTTTCTTCTATCTCTTCTACTTGACTTGGTCTTTCTTCTTCTGTGACTTTATGCACACCTGTTCTCTATAGGCTTTGTCTCTTCATTAGTGAGCTACTACTTACTCCCTCACTCTCCTTGTTTTCAATTTGAGTGCCTTCTTCTACTACCTCTTATCTTTGCTCTTCTCCATTCTACCCTTCTAACCTCTCTTGTAGCTTTTCTTCGATCTCTGTTGAATCTGGCAAGGCTATTGCTTGGGGCGACCACATGATGATGTTTCATCAAATACTACATTTCTGGACATGTAGCACCTCCCTGTGTTCGGATTACAACACTTCCAACCTTTTCGTTGACTGACGTAACCAATAAAGATGTATTGAATTGCTTTCTTATCAAATTTGCTACGATGCTCTTCACTCACGAACACATAGCAGACACAACCAAAAATTTTGAAGTGGCGAACAGTGGGCTTGATCTTTCATAATCTCTCAAAAGGAGAGATAAACTCCAATCATGTTATTGGCAACCTGTTAATCACATGTACTGCCATCTTCATGCATTCGGCCCAAAATCATCCTGGTACATTTTTTTCATGCAGTATACTTCGACAAGTTTCAACCAAGTGTTGATTTTTTCTCTCTGCTACCCCATTTTGTTGCGGGGTATATAAACAAGTTAGCTGTTTTCGTATTCTGTGCTGTTGTAGATACACAGAAAACTCTTCTGAAACGTACTCTGTCCCATTGTCTAATCATAAATAACGAATTTTGTTCTCAACTTCACTTTCTACCTTTTCCTTGAACTCCTTAAATTTACTGAAAGCTTCTGATTTTTGTTTCATAAAGTCAACCCATATGTACCTTGAATAGTCATTAATAAAAGTGATCATGCACTTGAATCCACTAATTGAAGCTTGTTTTACTGGCCCAAACACATCTGAATGCACTAAATCCAATGGTGCTTTTGCCCTGAATGCTGACTCTTCATAAAGCAACTAGTGTGCCTTTTCATAATGGCAGCTTGCATAAATGACATCTTCTCGAACTTTGAGTCGAGGAAGCCCTTTTAACATCACCTTATTCATCATCACCTTTAACTTGTGATAATTCACATGTCCTAATCTGGCATGCCATAAGTCTAGAGTCTCACTTCTCTTGGTCTTGTTAGGATATGCTTCTTGTGCTGACATGACATACACAGACTTCACCCTTTTGCCTTCCATGAGTGATTCTCTTGGCAGTTGTAAGGTCTTGAACACTTTCACATCATTTAGTCCAAACACTACAAAATTTTTCGCAACTGTGAGTTGAGACATGGATAACAAATTCTTCTTCATATCTGGAACATGCAACACTTTCTCCAGTTGTATCTGGTGATGTCTAGACTGCAGTGTCATGTTTGCCTTTCCTACATGTGCTATTGGTAACTCTACATTGTTGGCCGTGATCACTACTCGTCCATCCTTGTATTTCTCCATACTAAGGAACTTCATCTCATCTCCTGTCATGTGGTTGGAACAACCGGAGTCAACGATTCAGTCTTCCTCATAGTTGATAAACTTCTCATTTACTACAACTCTTTTCATCATTTAGGGAGAATTTGGATTATTTAATTTACATCTTTTCATAACGAATTGTTCATGATTGGCCAAATCGTTGATACAAAGAATATCCAAAATCTAGTCGTATAGTAGGTCTCCTTCGACACTCCACTAGTGGCTCGACTTCGTTTCATCCTAGAAACTACTGCACATCTTTATATAATTCGGAGGCTTCGTCAACCGACTCCTAAGATAAGATGTATCTGACCTCAGAAAGAATCACTTTTTCGATTGTGATTTTTTGTTGGTCAAGAGAGTGCAGTCTCCTGATGTGTCATTGTCTCCTCTATTGCAACTAATGCTTCAAAATCCTAATCTTCTTATCTTTTGTTTTGCTGTAAAGTGGCTGCATTTCCTTCAGCCTTCCTTGGCTTTCAACACTATCTAGTTAAGTAACCCTTACCTCTACAATTGTAACACTCTGGCTTTCGACAATCTTGAGTGATATGTCCTTTACCACCACAGTTGTAACATTTTCTGTCATCTTTCTTGGTAGTATCTCGACTACTCGATCCACCAGCTCCCCCTTGTTGGAAACTTCCTTGACTTTAGCCTCTCTTCTAATCTTGTCTTGTCGCATTATTACTTTTATGTCCTTGTCTTGAACTTTTTTTCCTCTCCTTTTGTTCTCGAGAATAGAGCTCTCTCCTCATCTCTCATTGATCCTCAAGACTTCTGCTTGTCTAGGTCCTATTGATTAGACAATAGACTTTCCAACTTTGTTAATGTTGGTTCTTTAACCCATCTGTGGGTAGCAGTGACCAGAGAATCATATTTTGGTCTTAAGCCATGAACAATAATTCTCCTTATCCTCGTCTCACTGATCTCAGTGTTATGATCTAACTTCCCTATTTGCTCACATAGGGATTTTACTTTAGCAAAATACTCACTTATTGTCGTGCTGCTTTGTGAGGTTGATAAAAGCTGGTTCTCCAATTGTTGGAGTTTTGCGTCATTTTTCTTAGTGAAGAACTCCTTTAATAAGTCCCATGACTCTTTGGACGTTTTCACATTTTTGATTTGTAGGCGTAAATCACTCTCCACCATAACAGCTATTGCGTAAATAGCTTTGCCGGCTCTAACCTTCCACTTTTTAAGGGCTTTGACTTCCATAGCTGGCTCCACTTCTATCCCATCTATGACCTCCCACAAATTTTACCCTTCTAAGTAGAATTGGATGCACAAACTCCAATCTCCATAATTTGAATGGTTGAGCTTCTCAACGGCATTGACTGGATTATTAATTTTTGCCATAGTTGATATTGAATAAATCAACCTTTTCTCGAACGTTGACTCTGATATTAAATGTTGAATTAAATTCAGAGATAGAGCGGATAAATGCGATAAGCCACTTTTATAACTCAACTTCTTTAGAAGACTTACAAAAGACACCTCACACACTTAACAAATTTGTACCACTCACTTTTACAAATGCTCTTACTTCTCTCTCTCTCTGTCCCTCTCTCTCTCTTAGTACTCTTTGTTTCTTCTTATGGTGAATGTTTAAATGCTTAAATATCACACCGATTTATAGTTAAGGAGTTACACTTAAAACAAGACATATGTTTAATTGTTCATACTTACTCCATATTCACCACACACACCACTTATATACTTACTCCATACTCATTACATACACCACTTAGTAATTAAGTAGGCTAACAATTCCACATTCTTTTATAATTGCTATATTAAAAATTAATGATGAATTTTAACACTTACCACTTGCGACGATAGAAAGCTTGTGGATGGAACTTCATGCTCTAGTAGTGGGTGTTGCCAGATGGATCTTCCTGCTGGATTTCAGAACATAAATGTGTTAGCAGGAATTTTCAACAGCTACTCTAATGTGTCGGGTTTCAGCCCCTGTACTCGAGCATTTATTGTTGAGGAAAGCAAGTTCAAGTTCTCCATGGAATTCTTGAAAAATATTGAGGATGATAAACAGTTTCCTGTAGTGCATGATTGGGCAATTGACGACAGAAATACAACCAAAGGAGTTATCACTTCCCCTGTCTGTAAAACCATTCCTACAGAGTAAATGCATCAGAAGAAGGCACTCCCTTTTATACATGCAAATGCGATGAGGGTTACCAAGGAAATCCATACCTTCCGCAGGGTTGCCAAGGTGTTCTATTGACATAACTCTTTTCAATCGTTCCTTCTAATTGATTGAGAGTGGTATCGTTCGAATTTGACTTAATTTTCCTTTTTTTTTTCTTCTTTCAGTATCCAGATGTTGATGAGTGCCAACAGAAGAATGATTGTATAGACCCATACAGTTGTAAAAACATTAATCCAGGAAATTATATATATAAAAGTAACTATTACGGTTATATATATAGACACATACAGTTGTAAAAACATTCCAGGAAACTATATATATAAAAGCAACTATTATGGTTATATATATATATATATATAACCGTAATAGTTACTTTTTTGGTGCATTTTAAATATATTACTAATTACATATAATGGCCTGTTGTATTTCGACTAAATTACGAATGTGTGATTTTTGATTGCTTTGAGAAGGAAAACAGATTATTATTAGCCTTCAAATCATCAGATATGAAATACTATAGTTTGCTTAAGAGATGTTTAGTTGGGTTGTGGATTATTGTTTTTTGTTGTGGTTGTTGTATTTTTATATTAGTTATTGTGTTTTTTTTATCGATTTTTGTGTTTAGAAAAGCAGAAAATTAAAACAAAAAATAAAAACAAAACTAAACATGGCCTTAGTTTATGATATAACCATTCAGAGGAATTTATTGACCAAATCCGATATACAAGAAATTTGAGAATCATTGTTTTAATAAAAGTATTGAATTAAGGGTTCAATTTATAGTTTTAATGAAAATAAATTACAATTATATTAATTATTTTATTTTTGAAGATATAAGAAAGCTATGTGGGATTATTTAAATAAATGAAAGATTGAATAATAAAAGAAATCAATTGAATTAATTAGGTATTAAAAACAAACAAAGTTAAAGTGAACATTTAATTCAAATCAAATCAAGATAAAAAATCAAGATGACAAATATTGCATAAAAATTAAAAATTTACATCTATTCGAATTACATAAAATTCTTTGTAATTTTTATTTCCTTACTTCAATGATAATAAGGATTAAAAATTACATATTCTTTTATTCAAAGACTTAATGTACATATTTTTAAAAAATTAAGAGAAATTTTTACTTAGATTGTCATGAAAATCATCTGAACATTTGAATTCATTTTAAAGAAATTCTCAAAGTTAATTGAATAAAATTATGATAAAAGATAAATGTCTATTTCTAAAAATTTGAAAATTGCGAAGAAATTTTGTTATAAATGGACAAACAAGTAGTTAATTACTAGAAATTATTTTGAAAATAACATTAGGTCTACTTAGACTTAGGTATAGGTCCATATAACACATTTATGATTATTGAAAATTGCTTTGTGTCAGTATTGATAGATACAAATTGACCGAACTCCAACTTTTAGGTAATCATCTTTTTTTATTCTCTAAAAACTAATAAATATAAGATGAAAAAGTAATTCTCATATTCAAATTTATTTTGAAAATAGACTAAAGATTCAAATTTATGGAACTCAATTTCGAAATTAAAATTAAAATTTATTAACTTAAATTTTCTTGAATGAAAGTTTAGAATCAAATTTACAAATAATTATTATTTAAGTTCATTTTTGTAAAAAATAATTATTTAACTTCGGTATAAATTAGGTTTAAGATAAAAATAAATTGAAGTAATTTGCATAAAGAATCACACGGGCCTTATTAATTGAGAAACTTGTTTCATTAATAATTATGTACAGAGGAGATATTAGACTACACATTAGAGATATTATGTAGTCTCAAATTATCATAATCTCCTTTTCTTATAAATCAAATCGACCATCGCAAATTCCTTCTCCAATAAAACCACTCCTCTTTCCTGTTTTATTTTAAAATCAGACAACTATTTCCCTAACAAAACAAAACAAAACTGTGCCAGCGCATAATTATTTTCCCTATCATCAATGCATGAAATTATAAAAATACTTTTATATGTAATAAAAATATATAATATACATAAAAATATTTTAATAATTTTAAATTTCCCTTTTTCCCTTTCAATATCTTTCAGAAACCATGTTTCATTTATCTTTTCTTACATTGTAATGTTGTATCATAATAGCAGGGGAATGCATATATACATACTACTTTTATTTTGTGTTTATTACTTTTTGACACAAAATAATTTGTTTGTAAATTTTTAATATATATATATATGTGCTGAATGACTTTTGTAGCCTCCGGGATAAAGCAATTTTATGGGATGATTATTCAAATAAGTAAAGTTGGCTATAATACTCCAATCCCTTATACTAAATTTAACGATTTTAAAGATTTGAATTCTAATGTTTATATCTAAATTTATGTCAAATTCGAATATTTTAAAATATTCAAATTGAGTTTCAATATTTAAAAATATTCAAATTAAATCTCAATATTTTAAAACATATTCAAATTGAACCGTAGAACTCCATTAATTTAAGATTGAATTTAACATTCTTAAAACATTATGATTTAAATTAAAATTTTGTTAGAATTTTGAATGTTTAAAAATATTAAAATCTAACATAAATTTAATTGGAAATATTAAGATTATAATTGTCTTATAAGTTACTTATAAGTAAACTCACGTGAACAATTAAGCATTTATTCTAATGATTGTACGAAGGACTTACATTACATTGGCTTTCTCTTTCTCTAGCTTATTACCTTTTTTTTTAAACTGTATTTTTTAAAAGATAAAAATTAAATTAAAAGAATAAGCCATCAAAGCAGATCAAGGAACAAAGCAACTAGGCACAAATTGAAAACAACTAAGTCTGAACCACATCACAGCTAAACTTCTACACTATAATAAATCAGTAGACAAAAAAAACTAGCCACCGAAAAAATAGGGATAAGCAGAACTAACAAAGGAAACAATTTAGCAACCACCCCAACAACACACAAAGCTCGATAGACCTAAACAAAAAAGGAAGGAAGGAAAAACCAGAAGCCAGCAATCAAGCCGCAGAACTCCAATTCAAAGAGACAACCAAGCACTAGAGCAATAACCATCTGGAAAAGGTTGAGAAGAATCTTCCTCCTTCACAAAAGAATCCATACCACAGTTTTTAAAACCAGTATATATCAACAGTACCGCCGGTACATACCGTAGTGACTCGTCACCGGTATGAGCCGGTTAAAAGCTGTGACAGGCTGGTATTCTAGCTCGTACCGGTAAAATTGGCCCATACTAGTCAGTTTTAGGCCGATTCCGAAATACTGGACGGTATGAGGCAGTATTGTAATTTCGAAAAGTTCACCATTAGTCGACCGATATTCATGCATTGATTGACCAATGGTCAGGTGTCGGTCGATCGATCGTATATGTCTACTATCGATTGACCAATGCCTTGTATATATTAAATTCGATAGTCGATTTCCTCATTTTCTTCTTCTTCTTTCCTTTTTCTCTCTCGATCAAACTATATAACTATCCTTATAACTCCAATTTTTTCTTCAAAAACTCATAAATTTGAGTTTAATCCCTCACCCACTACTTTCATCTAACTCCAACAACTTCAAAATACCTCCATAAACAAACAATAATCACAAAACACCAATTTTTACATATTTGATTTCAAACTCATTTTCTAATGATTTTTCAAGTTTCAGATCAAATTCCGGCAGGTGGTAAAAGCTATAACATCATCTTAACGTCTACATCCATTTCCATTAACTAATTTCAAGATTTAGAGTAGAAATTGGTAAATTTCTAAACCCTAAAATTTGAGTTTTTTTTCAATTTTGTTAAATTTTCATTCAATTAGTTGTTAATTAGTGTTTAATTCATCAAATTTAAGTATTATAAAA
>JAOXYD010090445.1:0-12029 GCA_028565735.1 Pinacopodium congolense
GGGATTTATCAACAAATTTGCAACTTGGTCCTTACTAGAGCAGTAGATAAGATTAGCTATTCTTTCTTTTGTAAGCTCCAAATGATTGGAATTTGTATGCCACAATAGCATTTCAACTAAGCCCCAGATGACTTGAATTTGTATGCCACAAGAACATTTCAATCTCTTTCATTAATAGGTTCGAACTACTATTAGGGACTAGTTTTCCTATTGCAAAATAAACATAAACTTGATTCTTATATTATTGCTATAACTATAACCCTCATATTTCTAACAACGAGAAGTTCATGACAGTTGACGCCTATTCTATTAAGAACAACTATAACAGTATTCTCGAAAGTGGCCAGCATTACGTCAATATTGTTGAGGCTCTTTTCTCCTTTAATATCGTTATCAGTTAAAAAAATAAAAGATAGAGTAAATGAAAGGAAAATCATTCCCATGTTTTATTAATAACCCTAAAGAATTTATTACGTAGGGAGATAAATAAATAAATAAACTAATAGAACTCTAATTAAAATACAAACTATATTCTATGCTCTTATTATAACAAACTTCCTATAAACTAGCAACTAACTAAATATTTTTATTATTTCTCACACTAGACCTAAAACTTTTCCACTCACACCATAAATTTTCATTTTTTTTTATGACCTCTTAAAGTTAATGTATGAGTTACTCATACAATAACTTAAAATTTGTATTGAATAATTTATTGAAGAAATCAAAATACGAAGAATCAAATAAAGGGGATTAACCAAAACATGCTTTAAAATGTTTAAACATATAGCAGCCACCATAAAAGTTTGCACTGAAGAGACCACAAGTACAAACCCTAGACCAAGAAGGTGCTTCTTTATCTTTGACATGTAAAGATAATGGGAAATTTTAGATAATAGCTCATCAACTTTTAGACCTAGAGAGGGTTAAAGAGAGAAGTAATTAAACTTCCTCTTTCAAGTCCTCTTCTCTTACCACTTCAACATCTTCTTCTAAGCTCGCTACCCATTACTCTCTGATTCTTCTTTATTTCGCCACTCATTTGCTCCTCGTTTCCTTTTCCCTCACCAAACTTAAATACTAAGGGCTTTTTTATCAATCCAACATTTTCTCTTTTCCTGCTTTACCAGTTAGGGAAATGATTTTTTAAAATTTTGCTATAAGCTTTTAACAGCTTTTAACAGCTACCCTTTTCTAGAAAAAATGTCAAATCTTAGTTAAAAATTAAACTATGCAGTCTCTTTTCCACCCTTTTCTTCTTCCTCCATGTTAAAGCCTTCTCCCCTTTCTGTCCATCCCTCTCAAAATGTGAAGACCAATCCTAAAACCTCCATTCATAGGAAGGTGCAAATCCAACTGTCTAAGTTATAAAAGAAGATGCAAATCTTAGGAAGCCACTTTTGTAAGTTTTTTTCTAGAGGATAATCCGATTCCATTTAAGTTCTTGATAGGTGGTGTAAAAGAAACTTTTGAGGTAGATCCTTGACACGTCAACAACCTTCCAATCTTCCTACAACAATGAAAACTAGGTATTAGTCTCGATAATATCTGACATGAAAATGTATCAATTTAGATTAATCTTCACAATATGCCCCTTAATTACTAGTCAATAAAAGGCCACAATCTACTAGTTAGTTACGTAAGAATGTGAATTTATATAGATGAAAACATAGTACTTAGGAAAAGAACATGCTATGCTTAGGAATGTGTTAAAATAAAACTAGAAAAAACGCTACCGAATTCAATACATCTAATGAGGCTAAGGAAAAATGATATTCTATATAAAGATTCTATTTGATTGTCATACCAATGGAAACCAACTCTCAACCAACATGGTAAATAATGACATATAGTAGGAATAAGACTAATAAGAGGGAACTATAAGGAATTAATGAATACTTTTAACCAAAATTAAAGGCTTAGGGATAATGCAATTCTTACCAAGGTCTCTAAGGATGATCAATTAGATGTAGCTACTAATAATATTCATATAGTCAATTAACAAAAGGATTCTACAATGGTTTTAGTTAAAGATCAGTTAGATGCAACCGTTATTACAATACCTATGGTTAATCAAAAATCTCCAACTACCTTTATAATGGTAAAAGAAGAACACATTAAAATTTTTGGTATGTCAAGTATAATGAAGGGGAATGCTAATTAGTTGAGGGATTAACTCAAGGAAAAAAGTAGACATGACTCAAACTAAGTGCTAAGATATGTCTAACCCCTTAGAAGCTACACTGTCAACTCATGAAATACTACAAATTAGGGAGAAGTTAGAGGAAGTGTTTAAATTTTTCAAAAGAAGGAACTCAAGCAAAAGAGGTAGATCCAAGCAATCCAAAAATTAATCTCCCCCATGACAATAATCTTTTAGAATGTAAGAGGCTTAAATTGAACTAAAAGTAAAATTCCCTTAAGGATTTCCTTCAACTCAAGCTCTCAAAGGAAAAGTGGAGTAGCCTTAAACTTTTGAGTAGTCATTAGATCCTTTTTTCTAATCATTGAAATCTTAATTATGGACACATCATTATAAATTTTGACTCAAGAGTAATAATGATTAGTATATGCATATATTTATTACAATGTTTTAGCTCAATATCAAAGTAGTTTTCTCCTTTATACAGGCCTTCAACTTTGCCTTTTAAAGTGAATCTCTATGGCTAAATCTCAATAAAATCAGTAACAGTATTCAAGTTCCTTGATTATCTGTGAGAGAGTTTAGTAGTACTCTCTACAGTAATAAATCAAAAGGTAATACAGGTAGAAAAAATTAGGAAGCTGGCCTTATAGATTTTGTTGAGAAGTTTAGCTTAGCTAATCTGAAACTTGATGGGAATTTCTTCAATTGGAGCAATAAGCAAAGCCTATCATAATATATAAGGAAAAAACTTAACAAAGAAATGGTGAATGGGAATGGTTAATAAAGTTCCTTGAAAGTAAGGCATCCTTTTTTTATTCATTATTTCCATACCATTCCTACATTCTTATCAAGACCTTAATTGATGAAAGCAAAAGGATATAGCCATTCAGATTCACCAACTTCCTCAAAAAAATTTAAAGGGTTTCATGAAGTTATAAGTAGAGCAATGCATCACCTAATATCTGGATACAAAACTTACATGTGAGTGCAAAAGTTGGGATTAATTAAAAAAAAAGCTTAAAGCTCTCAATTCAAGTTATAGTCAGAGCGCATATTTGAAATGTTAAAAGACAAAACCAAATTTCTCAAAGTTCAACAAGATCTCTATAAGCACCTAAGAGATCCTATTTTGATCAACATTGAAAAGTTGACTCTTAACCATTACACAGAGGCCTTAACAAATTATAACTCCTTATTAAGGTAAAGAGCCAGTGTCCTCTAGTTTGAAGAGGGGGACAGGAATACTAGCTTCTTTTATAGGTCCATTTTGGTAAGAAGAGCATTAAAAAAATTATATCCTTGCCTAACAAGAATGAGGAGAAAGCTCACACATAGGAGGAGTTAAATAATGAAGCTTTTACCTATTTTAAAAGCTCTCTTACTTCCTTAGATATCAGTCATTCTTCAACATTAACACTAGAATCACTCATTTAGAATGCCTTCTCTAAGAAAAAAGTTGTAATTTTTAGTCGGTCCTTTTAATGATAAAAATAGAAAGGATTGTATTTGAATTAAATCCAAGTAAGGCCTCAAGGCCAAATGGATTAAATGGATGTTTCTATCAAAAGGCTTAGCCTTACATTAAAGACATGGTCATAAAAGTAATATTAGAGGTTTTTTATAATGGAAAAATGCTTAGGGCTGTTAAGAAATCTTTATTTGGCTCATTCCTATAGGGCCAAATCCCAAATCTCTCAATGAATATATGTCGATTTCTTACTGTAATTTCCTACATAAAATCATATCCAATCTGTTAGTTTCAAGACTGATAAGAGTTCTCACAAGCATAATCAATTCTTCTCAAGCAACCTTTATAGACAATAGATCAATTAGAAATAATATTCTACTCATATAAGAGGTGTTTAAGGGTAATTTTCAACAAAAAAAAAAGATTCGTTCAAGGGTTATAACAAAAGAAACTCCTCCAAGAACTATGCTATGAAAATATATTTTCATAAAGCATATAATTTGATAAGCTAGGATTTCATGATGTAGTTACGCAAGGCTCTTGATTTCCCAATAAGGTTCAGAAATTGAATATGACAATACATAACTACAACATCTTTTAGTGTCCTTATAAATGGAGAGCCAACTGAATTATCCAAGAGAGATAAGGGGACCTTGTCTCCCCCTACTTCTTTATATTGTGCATGGAAGCTCTTAAGAAATTGATCTATCGTAATATAAGCCATGACCCAAATTTCATATTTCATATTAAGCGTAAGAGAATGGGACTATTTAGTCTATCCTTTGTTGATGACCTCATATTGTTCTTAAAAGCTTATGAGAAATCAGTGAGCCTTTTTATGACTTCCTTAAATACCTCTAAGACATTATTAAGCTTATCAAAATGCCACATAGTTCTCTAATATTTCAAGATTACAAATTAGACCCCTTTGTCTATTTAGGGTTACCTATCATAATAAAGAGGATCCATTTCAATGAAAGTGCTTCTCTAATTGAAATAATTCATAAAAGACACGATAGTTGGAAAAATAGAGCATTATCTGTAGCAAGAAGACTCTAATTAATCAAGTTAGTACTTAACTCTCTCCATATCTATTGGTCTGCTCACTTCTTCCTTACTAAAAGCCTAACTTAAAAGATTGAGAAAATGGTGAGAAGATTCCTCTAGTTAGGAAAGTAAGACATAAACACGTGGCTATAGTAAGTTAGAGTCAATGCTACAAACTAATAAAGGATTAGGAATTATCCTAATTAACTTAAGCAATAAAGTTTTGATGGGAAAGAGGCTATAAAGGCTATTGACTAACGATGACTCCTTGTAGGTAAGACAGATGCATTGCTATATTCTACAAGGGAAAAATCTTTAGGAAACAAAGAGCAATAGAAAGAACTCTTATTTTTTCACTCAACTTCTGATACTCCTAAGGAAGCTAACAAGAAATATAAATTAAGCAATTGAGAATGGAGATTCGGCTTTTCTATTTTCTTATAACTAAAGCAAAGCAGGTCCTCTAGTTCACTCCATATATCTCCAAAACTTAGTAGGAGATTATCCTATTGACTCCAAAGTGAAGCATGGATTACTTCAAACTCATGGTTAGTTCCATAAAGACTTAGCAATATATTACCTAATTACAATCCATACAATACAAAAGTTGATTCCTCTTAGTGGTTGTGTCATTGTTCAAGAAAGTTTACCAATAAATCATGTAGAGAAAATTTCAGAACCTCTACACAAAAATAAGTTTGGTGTAAGTAAATATGGAACAGATATCTTTTACCAAACGTTTTTGTACACCCACAAAATTACTATCCTCAAGTCCATGTGTTATGATACCACCTAATGTAACGCCTCCAAATTTTAACACCAAATCCACATATGCTCTGATATCTACATAAAAATCTCAATTGTAAACAAAATATCAAATTAAAATAACCCTAAATCATAATCAATATCTATCAAACCTTAATTTAGAAATAATATGAATAAAAGGAATCTCTTAGAGACTTGGTTAGCCTACCTACAATTCTGCTACGCAACTCTAATGTAGCAAATGTTAAATAAACTCTACTATCTACCTCCTAAAAATTTAATAAGTAAGGAGTGGGCTATAAACTTAGTAAAGGTAATTAGAAAGCACCCTTCACAAAGCACCCTTCACAGAAAGCATTAGAAATAATAGATAAAATATAAAAAAATAATTCATACATCAAAGAACTAAATCACCAACACATCATAACATACATCAAGTTTAAGATATAAAACTTATGACAACATCTTATTCTTTACCAAGTGTTAACTTACTTTTTTTTTTCACTTATTCAACTGAGGGTACCACTTGACCTAATAGGACTATATTCAATTTTCTACCAATTCAAAATATCAAATCACAAATCTCAATCTCCATGTGGATAAATTAATGCACATATATGTATGCATATATGGCTTAAGGTACCTCTCAATCATATCATCTATAGTATAACCACTTCAGTGCTTAACCATGGCACAAGATACTCTCAAGACTTAGGATATCTCGGTACCACATTGATACCTAGTTACAGGTACAAGACATTCTTGAAACTCAGGATGTTCCGGTACCTACTTCACAAATAGGTACCTAACCTCATCTTAATAACATCATAATTAACATGACATATGACCATTGAATATATCATGTCTGAGGCAAGCTATTAATTCATAAACTTTATTTATTCTTTCAACATATCTTACTTTCATTTAACTATGTCACATGATGCCACATCACGATATCCTTAACTACATAGTCTTACAATTCCAATGTCCATGCCATTCTTATAATGGATATCCCTATATTTATATTTACGAAATCATACTTTATATGTTATACTACATCATCACATATTCAACTTACACATAAATCATCATAAAATTCATAATATAAAGATATTTTATTTATTCACATAAATAAACACATTCAGTATTCAAAACACATGTTAAATAAGTTTCATGTAATTCTCTTAACTGATCCATAGTTATCACCTACTTATAAAATCGCATTTTCCATGACATATCACATCCTCACAATCCACAACCAATTATTCTCAATGTCCATAATATACTCACATACTAATTATTCGTATACACAATATTCTCAATATCATAAAACATATATTTCGTAAATGTATACATGCATTTCAATCAATATAAACAATTTATCATACCATAATTTAACATATGTATCTCTAATAATTAATAATTTAACAAATTTTACATTTAAGGTATACATGAAAATCACATCATAAAAATACTATTTAATTAATTGTTTAGACACACAATTTATATTAATCTTGTAATACGCAAAATCACATAATAGGCGTACATCCTAATTAACCACTTACCTAATCTTCGTAATCAATTGAATCTCAAACTTAAGTACACACTAGTAACTTCCTCCTTCATCATTAAGACATAAATATAATAAAACTATTTTCCAACTCAATTTAAATTACAAGAACTAAATAATTAAGCTACGTTTATTGTAGTCCATCAATTATTATCTTCTCTCTCTCTTTGTCTCTCTCTTTTCCCCTCTCTCTATCTCCATTAACTCCATCCCTCTCTTTATTGTAGTACTTCATGTTGCTGTATTAGATATTGTTATTATTGACTACTGCAATTGATACATCTCTTAAAATTACTTCCTTAATCATATTTTCTTAATTAATTTCATTTCCTTCATATATTCATAAGATTTCCTCCAAACATAAAATCTGGTGTCTTATACCATATCTATTATTCAATCTAAACCTTTATTCTCAAATTAAAATCGAATAAATCAAAGAAAGCAAAAAGCTAAATTATCACTTCCAAGCTAGCTAAGCAATGACAAGGTTGTAATTTTAAATATCAATCCTCTTCACTATTTGTTGAATCTTTATTTCACTGGAAAAAACTAGCTAGAAAAAATAAAATAAGAAAAATAAAAACACCATTAGTTTAGAAAAGTGATTATTGATAGCAACGACAGATCTTTACTAATAAGCTCAGTGACACAGAGATAATATAAGAATATCACTACCGATGATAGATAAAAATGATGCAGAAAGGAAGTCAATGATGGTTCCTTTGGTCACCAATGCCACTAAACCAATAAAGATGGACAATGGTGATGAAGAAGAATATGAGAGGAGAAAAGGAAGAGTAATGAGGGGAAGCATGTATGGTAGATAAATAGGAAAAATAAAAGTGGAAAACGGCAATGAGAGGCAAAAGGGAAGTTGTAGAGTATTTTGGAAGGATTTTTTTAACCCAAGTTTTATGTAGGTTGGGTTAGAGTAACTTGGCCTAAATGAAGTATTTACATTTACAAGTGTTATAGTTTCCTTCCATATGTGGCTATTAACTAGAGCTAAGCTCCCCACATTGAATAGACTTTACTTCCTAAATATTCCCTCAAGAAGCTATCTATGCACGAGCCAATTTGAAACTGTGAATCACTTATTATTCAATTGTTCATTCTCCTCACATGTATGGAAACAAGTTAATAAGGTTTTTCTGTTAAATGCTTTTAGTTACAACTATGATGAAACTATGCAAAGGTTTTTAATGGACAAGATAACCTTGGAAGGTGATAAAATTATTCTTCTGATAGCTTTGGGCTCTGATATGTATAGCGTCTAAAGGGAGAGAAACATGAGATGCTTTATGGGATTCAAAACCTTCAAGGAGCAGCTACTGAATGACCTTCTTTACTACATTAGATAGCTAATATTGATATGCCAATTGACTAATTCATCGAGACTTAAATAGGATGAGACTAGGTTCTTGTTTCAGTCAAAACAAAAGAGAGGACGTTTAGAGTCGTCAAGATACAAAAATTACATCAAGAAGATGTGGAGGTTTAAAGAATAGCTAGACTTGTTTATGAAAACGTTGTAGCAATCAGGAAATCTAGGACTAATGAAGTGATCGAGTTACAATAAATTACCAATTTATGAGCCATTCAACGTGATCAAAGGAAGAACTATGGATTATGGGACTATCAAGTTGCAACTACTCATTAAGATGGTTTTTTTTTTAAGATACCATAAAAGGAATGTTTCAATTGGAAAATACTAAATTCTTTTATTTTGTACTGGAATGTATTATATAGAGTTGTTTTCATTATATATCATAGTTTTAAAATATGTAATCAGCTCTTGGATAGGGGTTTAACAAGCTTACGTAAGGATAGCTTCTAACCTTTGAGTTTAAAGGCAAAAAGAACTTTTTTAACCTTAAGATTTTAATTAATATTTAGATTATACCTTAATGTTTAAAAATAACTAGATCAGATCTTAATATTTTAAAATATTTAAATCAGACTCTAATTTTTCAAAACGTTCAAAAATAACTCTTATGTTTCAAAGATGTTCAAAACAAAAACAATCTTAATATTGCAAACAATAGATGTTGGCCCAGAGTTTTTTTTAACGTTTTTGAAATATTAAGATTTTTTAAACGTTTTTAAAATATTAAAAAAAAATTTAAAATACTAAAATCTGACATGAATAAAAACTATATAATTGATATAAGACTTCTTGCCTTAAATTTGAATACAAATCTTTTATTTTGTCAGGAAAAAAAAGGATAATGGGTCATTTCATTGGGAAAGGAAGCGTTACATAGAGCATGATGCGTAAAGGAAGGAGGAGGACGTCCTTAAAAGGGGGAATGTCTATGCGGTCATTGACTCTTCATATTAAAATTAAGTTGGTAAAGATCTCTTGGATCATGGGCTCTATCGATCCTGTGAACATTGAAACTTCGTAAGCAATTGGTTATAGTTCCAAGACCCACATTAAGGTGGATTATCAGCTAACGTGCTTTCTCTATAACCGAGAACTACTAAAATTATGCTATGAATTTATTTTAAAAACATATTTATGTAGATTTCAAACTAAAAGAACTCGTATATTCAATGAATATTTAACATTTTTAATTATAAAAATGTATTATTTATATCATGTTTACATTATTTATTATTAATTTTATTGATATTTTAATAAATTAATAATTTAAATACAAAAATATAGTATACAAATTATGATTACTTACTCAGATAAAATGTTACAGAAGGATTTGAAATTTTAGAATAATAAATAAAGTTGTGTATAAAAAGATGTACTACTTTTCTAATTTACATACATGTTTTTCTTTCAAGCTATTATATTTCTGTGATTTCATTAGTCATTGTATATAGCTTATAAATAAAAGAAGATAAATTATCATTAAAGAGAAATAGTATTGAAAAGTTTTTTCAATAGTAAATTAACTTGTGCAATTTGAATCAAGGTGCACCTTTCAGTGAATCTTAATGAGGATATATACATGTGTTAAAGCTAATTTTGCATTCTTTATGTCCTTTTCAAGGTGTTTAATATTACAAGGATCACCACATTTATATTTCATCTCATAAATAATAGTTTTTTTAAACTATTTTTAAGTACTTGAATTCACAATAACTTTCAAATACATGAATTTGATCTTATTATGTAGTATGTGCAATGATATGCATCGATTTGAACATTTAAAATAAAACTATTTGCTCTTGTTACATGTATCCCTACTTTATTATCGTAAGATAAAAAAGTTACAAGAAAATATATTATGAACCATAATAATTTGTCTACGTATTCTGCATTTGTTATTATATATTTTTATAATAAAATAGTCTTAACTAATATAAACAAATACTAGCTTGACACATGTTTAACTATGCTCTAGTTTGATAAATATAAATTTTTAAAATTATTAATCACATCTTAAATCAAGTTATTCATAATGCTTTATATTGTCTCAAATTTTTTAAACAATTGTTTTAAATAAATATTGAACATGTCAAATCTTCATGAATACATATTTAATTGTAATTTTTTTATAAATACATTTATTAAACACTGAAATTCATATTTAATTATAATTCTATTTTATAATTACATTTATTCAAAAATATATATTGCATCCTGAAGAGAGTGAAAGAGAATAACAAATTTATGTTGTGGTTTGATTTTTTTTTACAAGTAGATTTATTTAAAATAATCGAAAGTATGTGAATCTTAATTTTTTTTTAGGTATATGTCTTAACAATATAGCATATTCTGTTGAACATACATAGTTAACTAAGAGTCAACAATTTAGCTTAACATCATTTTGAATTAAAGTATTACATCCTCTCCTTCAAAAAGACTTGAATCGAAAAAATTAATAATTTAAACACTAATTTTCGCTGATCAAGTCATCCATGATCTCGTCATGAGTCAATATCCAGTAACTGAAACTAGCCATCTAGTTTACGTGTGATCATAAGGGAATTCCACAGAAAACAGCCCCTACATGGAAAGAGCGGAACTTGGAGGTCTAAAACCAACATACTTGGAACTCGTTGGCCGATAAAACTGATTCTACATTTATTTTGCATCAAGAACATAATAATGGACGCCTACACTTCATTCTAGAAAAACCAAATCAATGGGAAATGATGGAATTTGACATATTTCAGATGAAAGAATATACAGGTTAAAAATAGTACATCAAAATTTGATAGGACAAATAGAATGGTGGTTCTCGAAGCACAGGAAAAGGGGCCGTGATTTAATGGAACATTGGAGCAGAAAGTAATTCCGAATTACTCTTTTCCATAAACCGTTGCTATTGATGGCCCAATTTTTCCTGTAAACCACAACAAACAAACAAAAATCGTAAACATGGCATATTAGCAGCAAAGAAAAATAAAGGGGAAAATTCCTTTACACAAACTAAAACATCTTAAAAATCTGAAAAGGTCCAACGGAACTCTAGTAAAAGAGGTGACTCAGAAAATTGGAGCAAAGCAGAGTTTTTGTTAAATAACAGAAGAAATTGGTTCGCCTTCGGAGTTAAGAGCTTGGTAATCAAAACCTCTCCTATATGGTATTTATCTAGATAACCATCCATCTAGGTGTACACTTGTATTTAAAAGATACACATGTTTTGAAGTACCTGGTATCAGAATAGCCTCGAGACAAACAATTTAGATCAAAGAACAAGGAAACAAGAACTCAAAAGTATAATACGCCTCAAGTCACCAAGTGTGCAGATCATCAAAGAAAGAGAGGAAAAGCCACAAGATTAAGAGAACTAGTAGAAACCAACTAGCAGGAACTTCTCATGCTGAAACCAGCGAGCTGCATATATGCATGCAAGGCTTTCTCCTGTTGTCTCCTTTGTACAGTTACCGTAGCATAACCAGTTCATGATGCAATTGGTTGCCTGGGATATTATTGTTTAGAAGTTTAAAGGATACGAATGTGAAACAATCATTTGCAACTCTTAGTTTCAGAGCCTGAGAAAGTGAGGGAGGAAAGAGCTCGAAACCAGCTGTATAGTTTAGTTCTGGGTATGACAAAATCTGCTTGA
>JAOXYD010090456.1:0-12029 GCA_028565735.1 Pinacopodium congolense
TATTTTTAAATTTATTAATATTATTTTTACTTAATAATAATTAAATACTTTAATTGTATTTATAAATATTATGTAAACATATTCTTTTATGAGAAGAATCTCTATTAAAAATTTTAAAATAGGTTATTAATCTAACTTTTTCATATTTTTTTCAATTAAGTGACTAAACTTTGAAAATTTTTTAGTTGAGTGATTAACGTTTAAAAAATTAATCAGAAGAGGTCAAAAGATTGGAATGGGTCGGGCTGGACCGAATTGTCCAGTCGGATCGACCAACGGCATCAACCTTTTTCACTCAACTGATTAACTTTTCAAATGTTAATCACTCAATTGAAACTTTTAAAAGTTTAATCACTTAACTGAAAAATTATGTAAAGGTTGATAATCTCAATAACTATTAACCCTTTTTCTTATATGTTAACTTCTCATTACAATTTCTAACTACTTTTCCTTTGTCCTGATATAAAAGCCAAAGTTGATTGTTGTCTCTAATAAAGTACCTTTCTTAAATCTAAATGTGCCATTATATCCTTGCTTAACACAAGGAAGAGCATGGATGAAGTAAGTCAAATTTCTCCTAACTTTTGACCTTGAAACCTCATGGTTTATATGATGAAAATAAGATCTTATCTAACATTTACTGAGTATAAACTCTCTAAACAGTTGATGTTGTGGCATTAGTAAAATCATACATCATTTTGTGTTTGATTATATATATTGGAAAATTTCACATGGATACGTTGTTGAATATATGAAGTTATTAGCCCTTTTTCAAGTCTTACTTAGTGTTAATAGTATATGTGATATTTAATTGTTTCCGTATATTGAAAATGTTTGACAAAATTGAAAATTTGAATTTATTTTAGTTAGTTTTTTATAAATGCAAGGATGATGTGATGACATTTAAGGGATAGAAAGAGTAACTTTATAGACACTATATAAACCAAGTAAGGGAAAATGCAATTCATTAAAATTTTGAATTTGGTAAACTAGCTTTGGTTTTACATAAACAGAGCTTTAATTTAGGTGGGGAAATTTATGGAACTTTGAAATAAGAATGACAAGTTTTGCAAGGAGTATGTAAGTATCTATCCATTTTCTTACGTTTTCATGAATTTTGCATTCAGAGCATTAATTATTAGCTTTTTTTTGCTTCTTTAAACTTAAATGCTTTGTGGTTGCAAAAAAAGAATAGAAGTAGGTCAAAGAGTTATTTATCTAAGGAACAAATAATTTCTTGAATTTTAAAAAACCAAATTGAAGTTAATGTCTAAGATTGAAGACTTTTAGAGACTTCGTTGACATTAAATAAGTGGATAATTTTTAATGCTACAATAAAAGAAGAAGAAGACATTTTGAATGAATAAATGGATGAAGATTTACGTAGGATTTAAAAAATAGTTGTCTCCTGGACCAGGATAATTCGGAAAAGCTCATATTATTTTTTGTTGAATTTTTTCCTTTTTGTTATCAAATGGAACTTATAATCTTCAATATCATAAGAAAAAATGTTGAATGAATGTAAACAAGTTGTTTCATTATTTCAAAGTAGTTTGCTTTACTATATATCATTGCTAATGAAATGATATACTGTTACTTTTGTTATTAAATATCATTAGCTTAAAAATTAATTCTTTATTAATTTTTTTACTTAATCAATAAATTTTATTGTCTTATACTTATAATAGTTCCAATTTAAATGATGGTACAAAATCTGTTGAATTAGTGATAAAGCAATAATAATTATACTTTTAACTATACTTTTTTTCCTATTATCTAAAGTTCTTTTTGTTATAGTGCTTTACTAAATTTATTAAAAAGATATAATTCTCCTTAATTTATATAAATTATATTCTTTCCTATAAGTTCAAATAAATTCAAAGAATTAAAAGTTATTCAATTTCTTTTAGAAAAACCAAATAATAGAAATAATCATTGATTAAAAAAAGTACACATGGAAGACTCTAGATACACAACTTTGCAAGGGTTGGCCTTCAACAATAATCACATTAGGTGAATTCACACCTAAACATAATTAGGTCAAACCTAGGTGAAGAGATTTATTGAAAAATGATGCATCTATTATACATATAAGGAAACAAATACCTTGCCTCCCTTTAACACTCTGTCAAATGGATTTCTTGATCAATACTCCTTATGCTCCTCTTGTGTGATCTAAAGAAAGGTTAGATCCTTTGTGTTTTCTTTATTTAATTAACTCTCTCATTCATCCCTAATTAACCAATTATATTTATTACATAAGAATGGGGCCTTCCCTTTCCATCCATTTGCAATCCCGTAGAAAGAGCCACAAAAGGACCCAATTTAGGTAAACCCTTTGATTACACAATACATGGCTTCTGCATTGGTGGTTTTTACTTTACAAGATGCCATAGGCAATCTTTATAAATTATATTTCTCCTCATACCATTGAATCATATATCCCTTTTTTCCAGGCTTTGCATGTTCCTTTTCGTCACCGATTCTTCAACTCATCTATGGATAAAAGGGGATAACAAAGCCTTCGAACCTTCCTTTTTGTGCCAAACTTTCCTATTAAAGTAAATTCTAACCCTCGTCTTATCTTTGCTTTTCTTCCAATCTATTTAATCTGAGCATCACCTTCATAGGTTAATTTCCTCAGTAACCCATCATCAGTTTCTCCACTAGAATAGTATTCCCCTCTTATATTATCATTGCTTTGGAATTCTAGCACCCATCTTATGAATATTATGTAAGATCTTGTCGATTCTCTTCCCTTTCTCTTTATTGCCCAATGCTCTTTAGTTTTTTTAAGTATTTTATTTACTAAGGTCAACCAAGGAACCATGACATCTTTGAACATTCTTTTGTTTCTCTCTATCTAAATGTAGGAAATAATATTTTAAAAGGCAATTTTAAACTCAGTGTATTATGTTTTAGTCCTCCACTTCAAATTAACTAACCACCTTATAATTTCAGTCCATTCCATTTGAGTGCATCTCAATCCAAACGTGCTTTGGATATGCTTCGATATATTATTAGATAATTCACATTGGAAAAATAGATGATTCACATATTCCTATTCTATACTAAAAAGGAGACATATAGTTTGATCATTTGATACTCTATGATATCTGTCTTTTTTAGATAGTTTATCTTTAACTACTAAACATACCATAAATTTCATTTTAGGTGCTTCTTGTTTAAACCAAACAAATTCATGCCATAAGGCTTCCAAGGCTTTCACCCTCATTTTCTCCCTACAGGTTCGATTAGAAAATACTCCATTGTTGCCTCCCAACCATGACACCTCGTCTTGTATACTTGAAAGAAATTTGAAACCTGAGCCTAGAGCAACCAAATTTTCTAACTATAAACTAGATAAATCATAACTATTTTTTATTTGAACATTTTGAACATTGGCATCATTAGGGATACAAGTTCTTAGGTAAGAAAACTCTTCATTTAGTTTCAAAGAACCTAAAGAGGACCAGTTATCTTGACAAAAACTAGTATCTATTCCATTCCTCGATCTAACTTTGATTAATGGTCTTATCTGGTCTCTTAGTATGAAAATGTTCTTTATGGTCCATGAAATATTATCTTTCGTAGAAACTACCCAAAAGGTTTTATGCTCTAAGTAGTGTGAGTTTACTCATTTTATCCAAAAGGACTGTTATCTACCAATAATCTATATATCCTTTTTGTTATATTGATTTAATTGCTGATTTTCATGAATAGGATCCCCGACCCTCATTTTCTTAGTAAACACACCTCATCCCATTTAACTTTAGCTTGGTAATCACTCTTAGCATTACCTAACCAAAGGAAAGCTCTAAACATTCTCTCAATAGTCCTAATGAGCTTTTTAGGAAGGACTAAATGGGAAGACCAATATACATGGATTGAACTTAAGATAAAGTTTATAAGTTGAAACCTTCCAGCATAAGATAAGGCTCTATTAGTCTAACTCTTTATTCTTCTTTTGATCTTTTCAATAAGTGGAAATAGTTCTTTATAAAAGGGCTTCTTATGAGATATAGGTACTTCAAGATAGGTGAAAGGTAGCTCTTTTACCTATAAACCTATCAAGCTAGTTATCCAAGTAGTTTGATCACGAATAATAGAAAGATAAAGACATAACTTTTAGATTTGTTTAATTTCCATCTTAGACATCCTCTTAAAACATCTCAAAGCTTCATTAAAACTACAATGAAATTAGAATCTATAGCAGACAACAAGAACAAATCATCTGTAAAGGATAAGCTATGTATTATGAGCTTTCTGCATTTTTTATGGTATCTAAATCTCCTCTTTGGGCTTATTATGTGACTAATAAGCCTTAACAGCACCTCTATGACAAATGTAAATAAATATGCTAACAAGGGATCTCCTTGTTGAAGTCCCTTGGCTCCTTTACAGAATCTTATAGGTTCCTCTTTTTATTGAAATGCTATAAGACACAATTATTATGCATTAAGAGATCCACTGAACAAACATAGAAGGAAATCCAAAAGCCCTCAAAGTGTTGATTAGGAAATTCTAGTCTACTGAGTCATATGCCTTATTGAGGTCAATTTTTATAACACAGTTCTTATAGGCATTCCTCTTATTATAGCTTTTAAACAATTCTTGAGCTGAGAGAATATTGTTTCTTATTTGTCTCTATTTAATAAAAGCTCCTTGCAATGCATCTATAAGAGGTTTCAAAACCATCTTAAACCTTGTAACCAAAATCTTAGCTATGATTTTATAACCAGTATTAGATTAAGATATTAGTCTAAAATCATTTAATGAGCTAGGGTTTTGAATTTTGGGCACTGGTGTAATATATATTCTATTTAGCTCCCTAAATATGTGACCATTCTGGGAAAATTCCTTGACTGCATTGATAACCAACTCTTTAGTTAAGTGCCAAGACTTGCACATAAAAACATCCTATTAAATCCATTAGGTATTAAATACATTAGGCCCAGGAGCCTTAGTAGGATATAAGGAAAACATTGTAGCCTTTATTTCATCTTCTATAATTGATTGTATCAACATCTTGGCCTCTTCTTATGAAACCCTTGCATTAATAAAAGATTGTACAAGTTAGACAAGTGGGTTACATTCAGCACTGGATCCCAAGGTATCTTTAAAGTATGATAAAGCTACTTCCATCATCTCCTTCTGTGAAGTGTTCTCCTCACCATTCCTCCAATCAAACTAGAAATTATCTTGACATTTCTCTTTTCTATAGTAGAGTTATAAAAACAAATAGTGTTCCTATCTCCTACCCTTAGTCACTGAATCCTTGACCTTTTGTTTCATTAAAGAGTAACTAACCCCAACCACCTTTAAATATTCTTCTAGATCTCACTTTTCCTCATCTTGTAACTCCTTGTTTGATGGGTTCATATATAGGTAGTTCTAACCCTTTTCCATCTTCATTTTTGCATATTTCATTGCACCATTAATATTCTTATACCTTTTTAGGTTCAGTTGCTTTAATTACTCCTTAATAGCATGTAGTTTCCTCATACGAATATAAGAGCAGTACCCTCTAATTTATTCCTCTAGCCCTTTAACTACAACACCCTCAAATCTAGGATCATTAACTAGATAATTATTAAATCAGAAAGGGAATTTTCTTCTTTACACTAGATTCATTCTACTAATAATGATAGGAGTATGGTCAGAGAATAATTTATTGTTGAAAGCTACTGAACTACCCATAAATCTATTTACCCAAATTCTGTTTACCACAACTCTATTCAATTTCTTCCTAATGAACCACCTTCCTTGTTGTTTATTTCTCTAAGTATACATGTGTCCTCTTATGTTAATATTAGTTATACCAATCTCATAAACACAATTGCTTAGGTCTTCAAAGTAATTCTTCATCGAAGCATTCCCTTTTAATTCCAAAGGTGTTATGATGAAGTTAAAGTCACCAATAATAAGCCATAGATCCAGCATACCAACATTTATTTGCTCCAGCTTCTTCCATGAGGAGATGCTTTGGAATGCAAAGTTTGAGGCATAATCAAAAGTAATCTAGAATTCACTCCTCTTTGCAATAAGGTTAGCTCCAAGTGAGTGTATTGATCAGAAAAGTGAACATCACCAATCTTAACCCTTGTAGGATCTAGATAAACTATAATCCATCCATATTAGTGTGTAACATGGTTTGAAATTGTGACCTAACTAGAATTTTAAAAAAATTGGTCATGCTCATACTATCCTCCCTTAACTTAGTTTCCAAAAGACAGAACTCCATACTTTTATTTCCTTAATGTATTCAGCCAAAAGATTTTTTTTTTGACATTAATGCCCCTTACATTCTAACATAATATGTACATTAGTAAAAGATGAAAGAAGATTGATTATTACCCTGAGTTCTCCTCTTTACTCTCCTTATCCCCTTGATTTTAAAACTCCGATCATCGTCCATTACTTCAATACCAATATTACTATAATTGCTATTTTCTCCATTATGATCACTCTTATATTGAATTGAAGATTGATTACTAATGATTACATTGCATTCACCTTTTTGTTGAGTTGGAGATGCACTCCTTTCCTACTATTACCTAATGAGATCTTTCCAAAGGACATATTGTCCTTCTCTATCCTCCCCTTTCAGCTTATTGGGCTCCTTACTTGACCTTGATTTCCTTTTGTTTTAGTAGTTAGCAAATCCATTTCCTTATACTTATCTGGATTATTCAAGATCTCCACCTTTCCTTCTTCGGGCCTCTTTTCCATCTCCACTTACATAGTTTTAGATTTATTCTCATCCAAGTCAGTAGTTCTAATTAAGGTCTTCTCATTATTAAGACATATTATAAAAGCTGAGTTATGTTCCTTATTCATAGGATTCTGTTCCCTTAATGTTGAATCCAATCCTATAAGTTCTATAAAATCTCCTTTCCTGAATCTTCTACCTGTAGGCCTCTAAATTTTTGCCCCTTGTTTAGCTTATAGCCTCCATTGGTAACTAATATTAACTTCATCTAAGAACAATTCATCTTCTTCATTCAATCTCATTAATTGAATTAAAGTTCTTAGCTCCTTCTCCACTTCTAATGAAACACAAATCCTTGCAAAACTTATTCTCTTTATTGTAGCAATAGCTTCATCCATTCCAATAGGCTTTCTTATATAGCTTGCAAGTTAACTCAACCCATTAGTGGTCTAGTATTCAAGAGGGATATTATGTATATTAATCTAAACTGGAACCTGTTTAGATTTAATATGCTTTAAACACAATCCTAATTGCCACTTCTGTATAAACACTAACATATTATTGTAATGCAATAGACCATTATTTAGAATCCTTTAAGCATTAATTTAATAACTAAATTTGAACAGGAATAAAGCATCTTGTGTAAGGAGCACATCCTTTGATCCATGGCTCTTTCATTGTTTAGATTCCCACCTATAAAATGGTAGGAATGCAAGTCTCTTATCCAAGAAAAAACTTATTAACATTGATCTCCATTTCATTGCCCCTTCTTTAAACATCTCTAAGGAGCATAACCACTTCCTTAACAGTTTCTGAGGCTAGAGTTGAATATTGAAAGGCAATTCTAGGTGATTTGTCACTGATAACTTGCTTCGAAGATCTAGATAAAGTGCAGTTAGGTGCTACCTCAAAGATGAGGGAAGAAGTTCCAGGAATATTTAATGACAGGGATGAGTTTTCAAGATGATTTAGAGATGGGAACTAGTCCAACTACAAACAGGAAGGGCCGGGCCGGCTTGTAAAGATTCCACTAATGGCAACAAAGAAAAATCAAGACTAGAAAAGAAGAAAAGGGATGAAAACCAATAATTCTACATGCAGATGCCGAGCTATGCATATAGAAAAGCATAAGAAGAAGGACCATCAAATGATAGCCTCTGAATTTTTATAGCATTTTTCCTCCATCGCCTCAAATCTAGTATGAAATCTAATTTACAATTTCTTTTTTTTTTTGATGTTGTTACAAGGAAGGTTTTCTACAAATTAAGACTAGATTGTAACATCCTATAAATAGTAGGTTGTCAGAATCTTTATAAATGGTTTAATTTAAAGCATATGTATATCACATTAATTTAGGGCTTATTTGCTATCATTTCCTATTTCTATTTTTTATTTTTTAAAAAAAAATAAACTAAGAAAAATATTTGATTGAATTTTGTTTGCAAAATCAAAAATCAAAAATAGAAACAAAGAAATGAGAAATTTATATTTTTCTACATATTGAAAATAGATTTTATAAATATAATTTTCTCCATTGATAATTAATATAATTTATTAATTAATATATATTTTAAGGTGTATAATAATATTTTGGTATAAGAATTTAAATTTATTTAATATTGAGTTGTCACCGTTAAATTAGTTTTTATCACAAACCTTAGCTAAATAGATTTTTAGTTTTAGTTTTTTATTACAAATGTCAACTAAATAGATTTATGTTTTTCTTCATAAAAAATAAAAAAAGAAATAAAATAAAAAACTATAACAAAAATATGGAAGTGATACCAAGGAACCCTTTAAGTTATACTATAGTTTCCCAAGATATGCTTACTTAATTTGCATTTTATTCATTTTACGCAAGCAGTAAAAAAAGGCTAAGATATGTTAATGAGACTCCATTTTCTAAATTTTAAATTTATTAATCATTTTAATTAATTTGTAAAGTACATCACCTATAAGTTTTATGCTATATAATAACATTTTAAAATTTGAAAAAAAGATTAGTTAAGGGCAAAAATCAATCATCATTTGTGTTAGACTTAAATGGCACCTGGGGGTGGGGGTGGGGAATGAATAAGATTCTTAGAAAGTTCTATGAGAGCTCCTAAGATCATTTAAAAATATTTGACACTTTGCGAAAAAATTGATTATGGAAAACAAAAAACAGTTGTGTTGAAACAACCTCAAGAAAGAACTTCACAATGCTTAAATCATTAGATGAATCACTTTTCATACAATTAGATGATGAAAACAAGTGTAAGACAATTTATTTGTGGTCTTTGGATATCAAACTAGTCATTTGTTACTATTTTACAATGTTTTAATACATTAAAATTGAGTTATTATTGAGAAAATTTTGTTGAGCTTGATTTAGGCTCTTAAACAGCAGTTCCTATGACTTAAATGATGCAGTTTAGCCCTTGTTGTTTAAGTTTCAGGAATGTATATTGAACTACAAGTCTTGCGTACTATCATTTAACTTACTCCATACCATTGTTTATCTCCTTTGGGAATGTATACTGAACGGCCCTTCTACAATGCCATCGTTTAATCCTTCTAGACTTCATTTTTAACATATAAAACATTTATAAACTTGTCTAAACACATTTAATCCAATCCAAATTCACTCCTAACACTTTCATGTCCTTTGTAGACTGACAAACACATCCAAAACTTTCCCAAAAACATATTTAACTAATCAAGAGGATTATTAAAACATTTCACACAAGTTTCCTCTTGATTATGCAACATATATATATATATATATATATATCCTAAATTATGAATGAGTTATGCAGATAGTGATCCTCTTTAAATGCTAAAAAGAAATTAAATAAGACTTACAATTAAAATAACAAGGCATAACCTATATGGATTCTATCTTAACTCTTCCAAAAACTTTGAGTCTTGATCAATTATTTTCAATTTAGCTCAAAGACTCCTTGAATATCTTCTTTAGCACTTAAAACTCAACTCCTATCTTTCAATGCTTTAAAAACTAAAAAATATTGGTCCAATTAATGTCTTGTCATATCAAAATAAGGTGAACATCCTTTAGTTTAATAATATCCTCCTTTTTTATGATGACAAAACCATATGATATAATAAATATAAACAATAAAAAATCATTTAAGCATAATAAAAATCACTTAAATATCATTCAATACTTAATTTCAACTTATCTAAATCATATAAACAAGTTCAAAATTTTCCCAAAGAATCAATTCACTTGAAAAGAATACAAAAGCATTATATTCTCCGAAAAGACAAATTCTCCCTAAATCCATCAAAATCATACAACTATTTGTTCAACTACAAAATAACAACTTAATTGGAAATCACCAACTCCCCCTAAGTTCATGCATTATAATAGACTTTGAAAATTATTAAAAGGAAAAAAAATGCTCCTCCTTTATAAAATAAACTATATCACATATATCTCTCTTTAAAAAATACTCCTCCCCCCTTTATAAAACAAACTATATCACATATATCTCTCTACCTTTTTGGAATCATAAAAAATAAGGATAAATGCTTAAACATGTCAAAAATGCAAAGATTAACACAATTTAATTCATAAACAATAAAAATATGAGACAATTAACAAGAAAATCATAAAGAAGCACCATCAATCATACCCAACTCTCTCCTAATCATGAAAAATCTTTCCTCACACATAGTTTTAGTAAAAATATTAGCTAATTTATGCACAATATCAAAAAATTCAATTCTATATCACCACTTTGAACATGATCTCTAATGAATTGATATCTAATTTCTATATGTTTTACCCTAGAATGTTGAATGGGATTTTTTGTTAAATAGATAGCACTTGTATTATCACATCTAATGGGTATTTTAGAAAGTTCTAGACTATAATCTCTAAGTTATTTTTTAAGCCATAAAACATAAGCACAACAACTTCTGGTGGTTATATATTTTGTTTCCACTGTAGACAATTCAATAGAATTTTGTTTTCGAAAAAACTATTAAACTAATGTATTACCTAGGAATTAACATGCACCAAATGTACTTTTCCTGTTTAATAAATTACCTATATAATCAACATCCAAATAACCAAATAATTTCAAAAACATATTTATAGGATATCAAAGTCCTAAATGCAAAGTTCCATATAACTATCTAAGAATGTATTTAACTGCTAATAGATGTGATTTCCTAAGAGATGCTTGAAATCTTGCATACAATCACACACTGAACATAACATTAGGCCTACTTATAGTTAAGTAAAGTAAACTTTTGATCATACCTCTATATTGCTTAACATCCACTTCCTTACCATCTTCATCTTTGTTCAATTTTATGGATGTGCTCATTGGAGTGCCCAATAGTTTTGCATAATATATGCCAAAATGTTTAAGAAGCTCCTTTATATACTTGACTTGGTTGATGAAGATATCACCCTTCATTTACTTGATTTAGAGTCCGAGAAAGAAGTTTAATTCTCCCATCATGCTAATTTCAAACTCCCTACTTATACACTTAGAAAACTCTTGGCATAAAGATTTATTAGTGATACTAAAAATAATATCATCCACATAAATTTAAACAATTAACATATCTTCTTTATCTTGCTTAATAAACAAAGTGGTATCAAATTTATTTTTACAAAACCATTTTTAAGTAAGAATGCACGTAACCTATCATACCATACTCTAAGTGCTTCTTTTAAACCATATAAAGCTTTAGATAATTTTAAAATGTGTTTAGGTGCGCCATGTCTTTCAAAATTGAGGGGTTGTTAAACATGCATCTCTTATTGTATAAAACTATTTAAAAAGGCACTTTTAGCATCCATTTGATACAATTTAAAACCCATGTAAGATGTAAATGCAAGTAAGAGTCTAATAACTTCTAATCTTACTACAGGGGCAAAATTCTCATTATAATCTATTCGTTCTTCTTAATTATATCCTTTGGCAATTAACTTAGCTTTATTCCTAATGTTATTGCCTTGTTCATCTAATTTATTTTTAAACACCCATTTGTACTTATTATTTGATGATCTTTAGGCCCAAGTGCAAGATTCCATTCTTTATTTCTTTTAAATTGATTCAATTCCTCATTCATAGCTAAAACCTAAGGCTTATTTTATACTTTAAGGTTCAATATGAGACAAGAATGCAATATGCGATAAATTAAGGTGAAAGTGAGTAGTTATCCCTTGTTGAATATCACCTATGATTTTTTTAGAGGAGATGATCCTTCTTATATCTCCAATCTCTTGGTACTTCTTATATCTCCAATCTCTTAGTAACTCATCCTTCTTCCTGTTGTCTCTTGGTTTAACAATTTG
>JAOXYD010090477.1:0-12028 GCA_028565735.1 Pinacopodium congolense
AAATATAATTGAAAATATAACTTAATATGTATTTGAAATAAAATTTAAAATTAAAAAATAAGACTAAAGAATTATTTTATAATTTCAAATTATTCAAAAATATTTTACAATTAAAAATATTAAAATTTAAAATTTAAAATTTGTGAAGTTATTAGATTTATCATAACAATTATTTAAAATTTATCAGCTATATCAATTAAAATCTCTACATTTAATTATATATCATAAGTTGGACATAGTTAAAAAATAAATTTAATTGCAACTATGTCTGTTACAAAAAGTATGTATATTGAAAAAATTATATATTATTTTTAAAATTTTTATATGCTTAAATTAAATTGAAAATATTCAATTATAAAATAGTTTTGAAAAATTAAGAATTGTTCTATTGAAAATATAATTTTTATACTATCAATTGTAAACTTACTTCTAATTAAAAATATCATTAAAAATTATTCTATGTTAATAACTAAATTTTCAATCTTTTGAAGGAATAAATTATATATATTTTTAATTAATTTTAGAAGTCGTTATACAATATTTTATAATAAAATATTAGTATATTATTCACTTGTTATTTTTATAAGAAAAAATTAATTTTGACTTGAATTGAATAAATTTTAGAAGGTTACCCACTGAATTGAAATTTTTAGAAAGTTACTCACTTAAATGAAAAAATTTTAAAAGGTTATTCACTGAATTGAAAAATTTTACAGGTTGGAGCGTGTACACGTGAATCCTAACGTGACACTTTTGCCACATGGACGCTAATGTGGCAAAGTTCGTTTGCCACATCAGTATAGATATAACGGAGTCAACGTTTTTACCTTAAGTGAAAAATTATTTAAAGATTAGTCACTCTATTAATTTTTTTTTTAAGTTACTCATTCAATTGAAAAAGTCCAAAAAGGTTGCTCACTTGTATAACTGTTATCCCTAATGATTACTCTAAAACTCGTGAAAAAGGAAAGTAATTGTAATGTTGTCATTGATAGTAAAATTTCCAACAAGAAGTTAAGGAGTGAACATAGATATGGGATTAGGTTCCAAACCACTAAAAATCGATTTTCCATTTTCTCTCTCTATCTCTTATTTTATAAGTTAATTTCAATCATATTATCACATTGTTTATTATATCAAGCTTCAAACTTCAATTTGCATTGTTTATAATTTTAGTGTAAGTTAAGAGGAAGTTTTAAATTAGGTGCAAAAGACTAAAAAAATTTAGAAAAATTAGAGTCACCTAATTTACTCCTTTTTAGGTGTTATATAGGAAGTAACAATTGGTATTAGAGCAAGGACTCACATTGTGGGTTTAAGGTCATCATGGTACATTTTAATAGTTTAAGTAAACCCTCTTATCTTGATAATAAAAATTATAGAGGTTCAAAAATTAAGATGAAATATTTACTTTTAGCTATAGTAGTATATTTTTGGAAGTTATAGAGAATGGTCCTTACAATCCTTTAAAATAATAATAATACCAAAGAATGAAAGGGAATGGGATGATATGAATGAAAGAATTATTATTCTAAATTGTAAATTTGTACATATCTTATTTTGAGCATTAAATAGAGACAAATTTAATAAAGTTTTTAGTTGTGGATCCATTTATGAGATTTAACATATATTGGAGAATACCTATGAAATCACTATTTAAATTAAAGAAGAGGAGAGTGTGCAAAAATAATTGGATTACTTATGCTTTCTAAATGATGAGGTATGATCTAATTTAAATTATCGTAAAAATAATGATGAGTAGCCTATATGCTCAAACTCAAATAATGATGATGATGATTATATTGGTGAGTTAATGTATGATGAATTAGTTAGATATCTAGGAGTTATGATTAAGAAAAAGAAAACGATGTCCTCTAAGAATAAGGAAACATTAAATTATTAGCTGCACATAAAGTAGAAAATGAAAAGTTAAAGCATGAATTGGATTAAATGAGTATAGATAAGGATAGTTAGCAAAAATTAGTGGATAAGAAAAGAGAAGTATAATCAAAGAGTATGAATAATGGCAACGTGCAAAGATTGAGAGATGAAAACGCTCCTTTGAAAAAAGAGTTAGAAAGTATTAAAAACTCCTTTTCTAAATTCATAAAGGTAAAGAAAAGTTAGATTGCATGCTAGAAGTATAACAAGCTTCAAATGATAGATGTGATTTAAGATTTATCTATAAGAATGCATCAACTAGTAAGACTACTTTTATTAAAGGAAAGAATATATAATATAAATAAATACCTAGACTATCCTTTGAAAATGCTACAATAACTTCTAAATTGTAAATTAGGAGTTAATATTATTCATTCACCGATGTTTTAAGAGTAAGATCTAGGAAGGAAATGCATGCTAAAAATAATAAGCACAATTTCTATAGGAATGTAAAATCTCAAAATGTTACATTTAGCCTCTTTAAGAGACATAATGATTTAGCTCATTGTCATACCCTTTATATGAATGCAAAAAACTTTTAGTAACATACTTCATTCATATTATAGGTCTCATTTTCATTAAAGAATGACATGCAGTGATATAAAACAAAAAAAAATGCTTTATATTAACTTAGACAAAATACCTATACTAGGATACTGTTGTAAACAAAAGATAGAACACAGTGTATTTCTTTTATTCAATTTCTACAAAAAATAGGAATATATATATATAATAGTTATGAACCTAATTAAGGAATATGATCCTATATCATGGGTGATATCTTGCTTGTAATCTATAATAATCCTTATAATCTCGTAATCCCTTCAATTAAACATGTAATTTGCAATACTTTCCCTTAAATTAGAGCATAAATATTAATGATACCTAACTTGTTACAAATACAGTTAACTTGAGTATCATTTAAAGCTTTTGTAAAAATATCTTCAAGTTATTCTTTAGTTTTGAAGTATCCTGTGGAAATTAAGTTTAATTGCATCTTCTCACAAACAAAATGATAGTGAATCTCAATGTGAATCTCAATATGTTTAGTTTGTTCATGAAATACAGGATTAGATGCAATATGTAGAGCAGCTTGATTATTGCACCACAATTTTATTGGTTTTGAGGCTTTAGATTGGTTTCAAATAATAGTTGACATATCCACATTATCTTGCTAGTAGCCTATGCCATAGCTCGGTATTATATTTTGAACTTGATCTTGACAGAACATTTGGCTTCTGCCTATGTCATAGCTCGGCATTTATATTCTTAATTTGATCTTGATAGAACATTTTGCTTCTTACTTTTCCATGAGACCAAATTTCCTCTAATAATCATATAATAACTAGTTCTAGATTTTTTGTCGATTTTAGAACTTGCCCAATTAGCATCTAAGAAACATTTAAGATGATTATATCCATGATTTTTGTATAGCATCCTTAATCCAGAAGCTCCTTTTAAGTAACACAATGTTTATTATAAGGCAAACCTAATGATGAACAATTGGATAGGACATGAATCAAATTATAATACGGATATGATATGAAATATCAAGATAAGTTATTGTTAGATAATTTAGTTTTCCAACTAATCTTCTGTATTTCTTGGGGTATTCAAACAATTCTCAATCTTTAAAGAGCTATAAATTAAGGACCATTAAAGTGATACATGACTTGACTCTTAATTTTTCACTCTAGATTAATCAATTAAGTATGTTTTCTTTAGGACGAGAAAATACCTTTCCTACTCCTCGTCACTTTCACTCTCAAAAAATATTTCAAGGATCATAAATCTTTAGTTTGAAACTAATTATGAAGAAAAGAATTTAGAGATAGAATATCCTTATAATCATTTCTGATAATAGTAGTATCATCCACACATATAATAAAGGAAATGATCCTGGATGCAGACTATTTATAGAAGACGGAATGATAAGTTTTGACTTATTCATTCCAAAAGTTTTGATTTCCTGACTAAATTTTCCAAACCAAGCATATAGACTTTGTTTTAAACCATACAGAGACTTCCTAAGATGATAAAATTTCCTATACTCCCTATAAGCAACAAATACAAGTGGTTGCTTCATATATACTTCCTCCTAGAGGTCACTATATATAAAAGTATTTTTAATATCTAATTGATGTAATAACCAATATTAAGTAGTTTCTAGAGAAATGAATAGACGAATAGAGTTTAATTTAGTTACATTCAAGAAATTATTAGAATAATTAACATTTCAATTTTGAGCATAGCCTTTTGCCATAAGGTGTGCTTTAAGCCAAGCTACTGAACCATTAGAGATGACTTTGACTACAAACACTCATTTACAGCTAATGGCTTTCTCACCAACAAGTAAGTTTACTAATTCCCATATACCATTGACATCTAAAACATTCACCTCTTCTATCATAGCATCATGTCATCTATGATGGGATAACGTTACACGAACAGTTTTTTGGAATAATGATGGAATTAAACGAGGTACTAAAAAATAAGAAAAGGAAGATAAATGAGCATAAGAAAAAAAGGAAGACATAAAAGTAAGTGCATTGCAATTTAACTTTTCAAGAGCAATGGGAAGGTCATTGGGTGTTGGATCTCATGATGAAGATGAGATAGGTATAGAGCAGGTATCCAAGTGATCTCGTCTTCTATAATAAACTAAATGAATAGGTAGTGGTAGTGGTAGTCATGTCGGCATTGTTGTTGTTGTTGTTTGGTAGCTGACTTGGTAAATTAGTATATCATCATTGTCCTTTTCAAATATTAAATAGGTAAGAAAGAAAGGAATATGTTCCAAAAAATAACATCACTTGATACAAGATATGGGTTAAGAGTGGGACAGTAACATTGATACCCTTTTCTGTTGATGGGAGTAACCTAGAAAAACACATTTTAAAAACTTAGGGTCTAACTTAGTAACTTGAAGATGAGTATCACCAAAACATCATGTACTACTAAAAATTTGTGGTGGAATAGTGAATAAGGATTTAGTAAGAAAAAGAATAGTATAAGGTATCTCACCATAAAGGACAGGTGAAGCCATATGAATGATTAGAAAACATTTTGTGGAGACTACATCGGCCTAAAAGGATTTGAGAATTTTCATTTAAAATAATGCTATTTCAAGGAGATGATGATTTTTTTTCTTTTAGCGACACTATTTTGAGAATGATGTTTTAACATCGGAGGATTGATTTAGAATTCCATTTTAGATCATGTAAGCTTAGAATGGTGTAGAAAATTATTCTTTGGCATTATCACTTCTCAAGGTATGGACATAGAAATTAAATTAAGTTTTCATTTAAATATAAAAAAAGTAAAATAGGAAAATAATTCATAACAATTTTCATTAAGTAAAGCCAAGTTACACAAGAGAAATAGTTAACAAATGTAATAAAATATCAAAATCTAGTTTTAGACATTATAGGACATGAAACCCAAATATCAGAATGTACCAGTTTAAATGGAAAAACAACACATTTATTGATCCAAGGAAGGAAAGATAAATGATGATGTTTGGCAAATTGACATGACCTATAATCTAAATGCGATATATTATTAAATTGGGGACACAATTTCTTTAAAAGAGGTAAAGAGGGATGTCCTAATCGACAATGAATTTGAAATGGAGTCAAGACATTAGAGTAGACAATAGGTCTGGGTACTTGGACATCTAGAATATAGAGACCCCTTGATTTAACTTCTCTACTAATAGTCTTCTTTGTCATAAGATCCTAAGAGATATAATGATCACAAAAAAAAGAGATATAATAATTTAAGGTGCGAGTGAGTTTACTCATTGATAATAAATTAAAGGAAAAACTCAATAGGTCTAAAATAGAGGATTAGGATAGAAATGGAGTGAGATTAACAATGCCAGAACTAATAACAAAGGAAGTAGAGCCATTAACTAAGGTAACATGAGAACGTAATGATTGCTTATGAAAAGTAGAAAAAAGATTGGAATTACATGTTATATGATCTGAAGCACCCAAGTCAATGGCCCATTAATAGGAAGAGGAAAAAAGACATGTAGAGGCATTACCTGAGTAAGCAATATCAATGATAGGGTGAGATGATTTTTCAATGCTTTTAATACTAGGTGAATTTAACAAAACATTGGTAGACATAGACGTAGTCCTTTTAGTAAATTAGCTAGATGCATTATAGCTATAATATAAGTAAAATGAGATTTCTCATATTTATTTAGTAGCTTTGGCATGTGCATTTGGTGTGACTTAGTTCATGACAATATTGACAAATAATCCCTCATGTATCTTGATTTTTGTTATTCCAATTGCTTATTTAACCTTTATTATTATTTTTATGAAATGACTTTTTAGATTCAGATCTATGAGTTCGACTCACAAGAGCACCAGAGTCTGATTATTGGGAGAAATAAATGCATTGATATCTGTGCAAAGTATCATAGTAAATACCTCACACAAGGAAGAAATTTGAACACTAGACAGAATATGGGATTTAATAATCTCAAATTGAGAATTTAAACTAGCTCGAAAACTCATAATTGCCATATATTCCTGTTGAGCTTGCTAAATTTCAATATCAGGATTAGATGGTAACAAAACATTTAGTTCCTTATATATCCATTTAAAATTCATAAAATATGCTTAAAGAGTTTGGTCTTCTTATTTATCTTGCTAAAAACCCCTACATACTTCACAAATATGAGAAGTGTTTCCTTTTTTAAAATATAAAAATTCTAAATAATCCATTAATTCCTTGATCAAACTGATGACCTCATTGTACATGAAATTTTGAATACACAGAACTAATCGAGTGTCATCTTTTAGCCACTCCTTTCTAGTATGGTCCAAAGGAGGATTGTCTTTAAGATGATGATCCTTAAAGATGCTCCTTAAATAAAGTCAAGTTGTCTTATAACACTCAAAATAATTACATCTAATTAATTTGTGATATATAATTTTGGACATCATAGGATGACATTTGTTACAACTAAGCTCTTTTCTTCAACCATTAAAAAAATCAATGAAATAGAGACAAAACACTCTTAAACAAGACAGATGCAAAGCTGGTGAAATAAACAAGAATATAACTAGAAAAATAATAGATCTTGACTATTAAATAATTGTTATATTGCAACATGAATGATGACTAAGAGACACAAGCAGCAAATGAGAGAAGCTAACCATAAAAAAATGGACAAGAGTGACACTCAAGATACTTATTAAAGGGTAAAAAAGAAGGATCTGGTTAGGGAAACTGAAGTTTTTTTAACTGTTGAACAATGCTATTGGAGAAGAGAAGCTCTTATTTAGGCTAGAGAAGTGGCATATTAGTAGTATAAGATGACTTAAAGAAGTGAGTCAACATCGGTGAGCTAGTTAGAGATCAGAATGTAGACGCTCGCTTTGTCACACAGTGGCTGTGAGTGAAGCTCAAAGAGGTATTATTGGTGCATGATGATACACTCAATTGTGTCTAGTTTCCAAACTTAGGGGTATCATCAGTTAATGGGAGATGCTACTAGGGAATTATTGGTGATTAAAAAAAAAGGATCACTAAGGAAAAGGAAACAACCACTATTTAACTTGTTCAGCAAGATAGGGTTTGGATATAAGAATAAATAGGTTTTGTTTATTAGGCAAAACATGAAAAAATTATCAATATGGAGGAAAAGAACTTCTTCTTACTGGAAATAAGCTAGGCTAGAGACATCAGCTTTGATACCATGTTATAAACAAAAGAAACAACATAATGTATTTCTCTTACTCAATTTGTACTAAAAGAGGGACATATATATACACACACACACAAAATTTATGAACATAATTAAGGAATAAGATCCTAAATTATGGCTAATATCTTATTGATATCTTGCATGGAATCTATAATAATCCTATAATCACGTAATCCCTTCAATCGAGCCTATAATTTATAACAATTACAATATCATATACGTAGGCCTTTTTACAATATGAGGAGTTATAATGAATCAAGAGCCACATTTAGGATTTATACACCCATGTTTTGCAAGTATTGTAGATAGTATGGAGAGATGGAGAGGTATTGTTATGATAAGATAGGTAATTGAAAAGTTTTAGTAAGAGATTGAAGTGGTAGGGATGTAACTTACTCCTAAAGACCTAAGCTGGCGAGAGTACCAAAAACCTATTAAATTTTGTTTTGTAGGTCAGAGGACTTTAAGGGTATCTCCAAGATTAAAAGATAATCATCATAACACATTGTTAAACCAAGTGAGAGAAAGAAATGACGTGAGAATTGATGATACACAAAATAGAGGTATTTATTAATTTTGATAATGCAAATTTGAAAGTTCTAGATATCTTAAGTAAAATTAGATGATTCTTATTATTTTGAATGATCATATTAGGTGGCATTTGATGATTTAAATGGCTTGAATAATTTTAGTCATAGAGTCTAATTTGATTTATGGATAATCTTCGTATTTTTTTGGTATATTTTGCATAGATAAAGGACAATGTTATGATTAATCATATATAACTATATTTTACATGTTTAGAAGAAAATTGAGATTTATGTAACATTATGTATGAATATGCCTTTTGTAGAAAAAAATTTGTAGATTCCTTGTATAAGGGAGCATGTAGAAGTATTTTGGCATATTTGGATGATAGATGTTTATGGTGACTTTTAAACTTTCGTGTTGAAATTTAAATTATATTTGTGACATTTAGATCTCCCTTATGATCATTTCTCCTTTTAATGTTTATAAATCTACATATATATATTTATGTATGTATATATTTCAAATAAGAGGAGAAATTATGGTTTTTGTTGAGGAGGAGCTTTGATATTGATGTTTTTGATGACCTTGTACATATAGAAAAAGAAAGAATTTACAAAATTATTAACTTAAGGAGAGTTTTAATAATTTTGATGAACCTTGAATTTTAATGAGTTTATCTTATGTCCTTTTTTGTCTTTATGAAAAGGGTTGAGAAATTTGATAACGTATTTGAATGTTAGACTTAATTTATATCTTTTATTATGCATGCGATGGTTGATGCATTTTAAGAGATGAATTCTCCTTATTAAATTCCCTAAGTTATGATGGTATCTTTATAAATGACACTTGAATTTGAATGATTCATGTTTGATGTTTATAGACTTGTACATGACATTTAAAATTTTGATAATTCATTTTAGATGATTATTAAGATAGAGCCTCTTTGATGAGCATATGTTATTTTTATAAGAAGATGAAATGCTTAATAATGGATTAGCTTATATATATATATATATATATTATAGAGGTATAAATTTAGAGGATCTTAAATGTTTAAGTCTTTAAGATTAAATTTTGATTTATTTATTGAGTTGTTTATAATTTGTTATGAAATAATTTTTGAAAATAAGTTTTAATTCTTAATAATTTGGATAATTCTTTACTTGAATTATATTACTACTATAATGTATAAAGTTAGGGGGATCTTAACCTTCGATGAATTTAGGGAAAGTTATTAAAATTTGATAATTTGATGTCTATTAAGTGCTTTTAATAAGTGTGGTCAAATTTGTGATGTTAAAATATGATTAATTTAGGAGGATCATAAATTTTCATGGCAGTGATGTCATTTGAGTCTTTGTGTTCCTAAAATAAGTTAATTGTGAGTTTTGGATATGTGATGATATTATGAGTTGTGAACATGTGATGATAATTTTGAGTTTTGATGATGTGAATATCTTATAATTAGTATATAGATTTCGATGATGTTTATCTTTTATTTTTTTGAAATGAGTAATTCATATTGATGACTTATGAGTATTTGAGTTATGATATTTGATAATATAATATTATATAAAGGGGAAGCATATTTGAGGAAGGTTTAAGTTTTTAATTGGCATTAAGAAAATTTGAGTGATATTGGAGCCATAGGATTCATTGAGTATATGTTTAGCACTTTTTGATGATTATAAAAAGAGGGAGAAATTGTATGATATTAGTTTAAAGGGGGAGGAAAATGGTTTGATTTATATGAAAAAGGGAGAGATGTTGAACCAAGAGAGATTCTATTTAGTTTTTTATATTGAAAAAAATTCTACTAATGTGTTTATTGCATTTGATATGTTGAAAAGATAGGGTTGAAGATATTGAAGATAAAAGGTGTTTAGAAGATTCACTTTGAAGTGTTGAAGAATAAAATGGAATTAATGAAGAATAAATACAAAAAGGCTCAAGTTGAAGATCAAGACAGAAATTTAGTAGGGTATATATTATAACTTTTGTTGTAAACTTATCTTGATATTCTCATTATGTTTAAAAGGTAAAATCATGCACACTATGTTTATGATTAGTATTTTTACATATAAGTCCATAATCAAGATAAATTGTATATGTTATATTTTTTAATGATTCTCTTAATACATAAAAATATTTTTGAGAAATTATTTTGATGCTTATCTATGGTAACATGTGCATAGAAAAATGTTTAAGGTTAGATTATACGAATGTGATAAGATTGTGAGAATGAGTTAAATGTTATGTGAAAAGGTATTTGAAATATTATAATATATTTTAAGGATAGATAGTATGAATGTGTTTGGTTGGTTGAATATGTTAAGGGTGTTAAGATGGTTAACTGGTGTGAATTTGCCTTAGACTAGGCGACCAATATTTTGATGAAATAGATAATAACAGTTATTTTTTTAACTATAAAATGAAATAAGATTTTTAAATAATAACCAACTACAAAAAACAGCTAGTAAGTGGGTCTTTCACCTATAAATGGGTGTATTGGGTGTATTTAATGTATCAAGTGTATGGGAAACATAAAGTAATTGAGCTGGGAAGTGTCTTGATTATTGAGTTTAGTGTTTTAGTTGGTTTTGGGATAATTTGTGAGGTTTATTAGTGTAGTTATTCTTAAGCTTGTTACTGAGCTCTTTAAATATTTGGGTTGGTCAAGAGTGAAATTTTAGAAGTGTATTTTTAGGGTGATGAGATTGTGAAGTTGCAAATGTAAAGTATCCTTAAACTTACTAAAAAAGGAAAGTGATTGTAAAGGTTACCTTAGAGCCGTGAAAAAGGGGAGTGATTATAATGTTATGATTGATATTGAAATTCCAAATAAGACGTGGGGGAGTGGACGTAGGCATGGGATTAAATAGCGAACCACTATAAATCGATTTACCTCTTTTATCTCTATCTCTTATTTTGCAAGTTTATTTTGATCATACTATCACATTGTTTATTATATTGAGTTTATGCATTTCAATTTATATTGTATATTGTATTGTTTATAATTTTTGCATAAGTTTTGAGGTAATTTTAAATTAGGTGTAAAAGAGTCAGAAAAACTTAGAAAAATTGGCATTACTTAGTTCACTCTCTCTTAGGTTTCATATCCACTAACACTTTAGCTTGCAAATGGCTAAGGAATTTTAGAGAGGGTATGAGCCTTTTCCTATAGAAAATGCTTATGTAATTAGTGAATTGAACATGCACACCCTTTTCTAGTCTCATGCAGAAACTTTGTTTCTTTGAGAACAAATGTCACAATATATTTTCTATACATATAAAAGTGATGGATATGAAAGAATTTTTTCTATATATTTACCTAATTTATCAACTATTTTGAAAATGACACAAAATATATTCTTATTTAAAGTGGAAAAATAGAAAATAAATCTCCTCACAACTTATATAATTATTCGAATATTGTGGTTATGCATCCACCATTTGAGACTCCAATAATCATTTCAATAATTACATATTTAATTTAACTTCTGAAAGAACATGTAAGTATATACATAGACTTTTTGTGAGCTTTATAACACCCAAGAGGGGGTGAATTGGGTGTTTAAAAATTCTTACGGAAATAAAACATTTAAAACACCTTAGGCCAAATTTAATACAATGCAATCTTTAACAAAAATTTAACTCAAATATAATGTCATTTCTTATGCCAATATCAATCAAATTCAAACAACAATAAAACAAACACAAATGGGCAAATATAAAAAGAGATAGGGAAGAGAAAGAACACCAAGATTTATAGAGATTTGCCTACCCCAAAGATAGACTACGTCCTCTCTCCAACTACTTGTTAGAAATTCA
>JAOXYD010090497.1:0-12027 GCA_028565735.1 Pinacopodium congolense
ATCATAAACTCAAACCATTAGTGAGTAAGCATGTTTTGTTATCATCAAAACCAAGATTGGAACCTCCCTTGGTTCAATAGAAATGACGTAATTGTTATTGGGCATTGTGCTTTTAATATAGATGGAAGTGGAATTTTGGTTTAATGCCATGAATTAGGGATTTATTCATAAGATTCACTATCCTAAGTTTAATTTCTAGTTCAACTGCTATGATTTAGCTTTTAATCAATAATTGTGATTAGCTAAATCCATAAGGGGCAATAGGGTAGCTAAATTTATAGGTAAACTTAATCAATCTTGCCTAGGGTTTCAATTCTCTAAGTTATATGATTTGAGCTTTTGAGATTTTGGCTTAGGTTAGTCATTTCCTAGTACTTAAACTGTTACACCATAAAATTTAGAGAAATTATTCTAAGTTGTAGCGTAGTGAGGGATATTTTCAGAGCTTATTGGGTTTATGTAAAAATGGAGGAGCTTAGGATTCGAGACCTTGTTTGGATCCTTAGGCTAGCATCTTAGATAAAGCACATAATATATTTTTGATGATCAATTATAAATTTGAAATCCTAGATGTATCTTCTGCCCAGCTTCTTTTTATTATTACATGTATCTTTTTGTTTTCGTTCTTGTTTTGTTTTTGTTTTTTGTCTTTTCTATTTGTTTTTAAGTTTGAATAATCTAAGGGGTTTTCTTTTCTTTTAGCATAGCCCTAGGAATAGTTTATAAGCACAACCAACTCTTTGTAAGATCAACCCTGACTTGCCCTACTACATAGTTAGATAAATTTATTATTTGATGGTCCGCCAGATACCTACTAGTGTTTTAGTATTATTGTTGAGAATCTTGATTTATTTTTATTTAAAATTTACTTACACCACATGTATATTAAGTTTTTAGCACCATTTTTAGGTCTACATCAATTATTAGTAATTTCTAATTATTGATGGACTAGCTATCTTTACTTTTATTTATTTTAAATTTTCTAAATTTGGAATCTTTAATTTTCTGTATTTTTTTATTTTGTTTAAGAAATCTTCTCCTCTTAATTTTTCCATGGTTTGTTTGATTTTAGGTTAGGTATCTTACTGCATGACCAAAAATCATCTTGTATAGTTGTTGGAGCTTGATCCTGGAGTCAAAAGAATGTTTCTAAGTGGTTTAATAGAAAAAGAGATATAATACTTTTGTGAAGCTTAAGGTTTAAGGGACTCGAATGTAAGATAAGATAGGGAATTAGGACCACAAGGTCAGCTTACTAAGAGAGATTTACCAAGACCATTGTCACAAAGCAAAGAGTCTAATATCCATAGTTCGAGGATAGAGACTATACGTTTTAAGATAAAGCCTCAAATGATTTATATTTTATAGAATTTTGTCCAACTTTATAGGCTACTAGAAGAGGATCTGAATACCATATTGCTAATTTTCTGGAGGTCTATCACATATTCAAAATGATTGACGTTTCAAAGGAAGCTAGAAGATTAAGACAATTCCTATTTCACTTTGAGGAGTAGAGGTAAATCTTGGCTCAAATCTAATCCACCTAGTTCTATCACTTCTGAGAACCAGTTAGAAAAAAAATTCCTTACTAGGTATTTTGCTCCTTCTTGTCTTAATAAATTACATTGCAAGATTATCTTTTTTTGACAATAGAAGTAGGAAAATTTATACGAAGCTTGGGAGTGATCGAAGAATATATTGAAGAAGTGCTTGAACCATAGTTTTGATCTAAGTGTGTTGACGGAAACCTTTCATTGCAAACTTAACTTTGACTCTAAATAACTTATACATGCATCATCTAGAGGCACCATCACGTTCAAGAACCCTAGCTTCAAGACCCTAAAATAACTTCAGTGGGGTAATGCTTACCAACCCAAACCTAGTAGAGGAGCATATAATGTGGATGCAGTAACTTTATTGGAGGCCAAGGCTGATCCACTTATAAGGAAGTTAAATAATATGACAGTCATATTTGCCTCAGCTTAGTGATGTATTGTGGTTTCTATGGAAGGAAGACATCCAAGCTATGAGTGCCAAGCATCTAGCATTAGAGGGAAAGTCTAGTAAGTAGATTTTTTAGGTAGGAGAATCAATAATAATTCATATAAAGTGACTTATGACCAAGGATAGAGATAACCTCTGAGTGCACTAAGTATAGAGGATTTAGCAATGAAATTCATTACCATAATTGAGGTTCATTTCTAGAAGGTGGAAACATCCATGCATAACTCGGAAGTTCTAATATGGTTAAGCAAGTTTTAGAAGACCAGTAAAGTATGCCTCTAATTCAATCTAGACCTAATAACTTAGGAGCACAAGTAAAGGCCATAACTTTAAGGAGTGGAAGGGAGCTAACTGGAAGGAAAAAAGAAAAAAGTAAAGGTGATGGTGCATCTAAAGAGATGATGATTAAAGGCAAGATGTAGGAGGTGAAGGAAGGAAACAAGTCTCAGTTTCAAGTCCAGGATGGCACAACTACACCAAAGAAAAGAATTGAAGAGGCATATGACTCCTTTATGCATGCTCCACTTGGCTCGAGGGGATATAACTCTGTTGGTAGAGCTCCGCTTTTGCAATTGAGTCGTTGCAATTATGGGTTGGATGTAAAATGACCTTCACGATCAGAAATTTAGTAAGTTTCTAAAACTTCTTAAATAATTACATATTAACATACTTTTTATAGAAGCTTTGTCACAGATGTTGAAGTATGCCAAGTTCTTAAAGGAACTCCTTATAAATAAGAATAAATTAAAGGAGTTATCTATGGTGCAATTGAATGAAGAATGTTTAGCCATCTTTCAAAACTAGGGACTTTTACTATACCCTGTATTATTGGTAGTTTATCTTTTGATTATGCATTTGTGGACTTAGGTGCTACCATAAATTTAATGTCACATTGCTTATTTAGCAAGTTAGTACTTGGGGAACCAAATCAAACTAAGAAGAGAATTCAACTAGTAGATAGATCTAAAAAATATCCTAGGGAAATTATTGAGTATGTTTTGGCCAAAGTTGATAAGCTTATCTTTGTGGTAGATTTCATGATTTTGGACATGGATGATGAGTTGGAGATCTTTTTAATTCTAGGTAGACTCTTTTTAGTTATCACTAGGACTTTGATAGATCTGCATGGTGAAAACCTACACTTAGGGTTGAAGATGAAGAAATTGTGTTTAAAATATTTGAAGCCATGAAACATTTTATTTAAAAAGATGATACATATCTTTTTTTTAGATGTGATTAATGCTAGAAGTTCTAATGCTTTAAAGGAAGCAATCATATAAGATCCATTAAAGACTTGCACAATAAGGGGAGAAGAGGAGGAGACATTAGATCTTTCCATCCTAGAGCAAAAATAATATTTGTAGAACCCCTAGATTTAGAGTTGAAGAGATCACTAGAGAACTTAAAGTATGCTTCCTTAGCTAGAAATTCAAAATTACTAGTTATTATACTTGTTTACTTATTGTAGGACGAAAAAGAGAAGTTATTGTGTGTTTTAAGGGAGCATAAGAGGGTTGTTGCATGAAAAATATTAGATATAAAGGGGATTAACCATTCTTTTACCCTCATAAGATCTTATTAAAGGATGATTATAAACTTATGGTGTGACCTCAATGAAGACTTATTCCCAACATGAAGGATATAATAAAAGGAGAGGTAATACAATTACCAGATATGAGGATAATATTTACTATTCTTGATAGTTCATGCTTGAGTCCTATACAAGTGGTGCCAAAGAAAGGTGGGTTGACAGTTGTACCAAACGAGAATAATGAACTCATTCCTACACAAACTATCACTGGTTAGAGCATTTGCATTGATTACCATAAGTTAAATGATTCAATATGTAAGGATCACTTCTTATTGCCATTCATTGATTAGATGCTAGAGAGGCTCTTTGTTCATGTATAATATTGCTTCTTGGATGGGTTTTCAAGCTATTTTTAAATTCCCATCGCCTATAGGCTCAAGAGTAGACAATATAACATGCTTATAAGATATGTTTGCATATAAGTGAATGCCATTTGGCTTATGTAATGATCTTGCTATCTTTTAAAGATGTATGTTGGCTATATTTAATGACTTAGTGGAGGGTATCTTAGAGGTACTTATGGATGATTTTTAAATTTTTAGTAATTCTTTTAATTTATATCTTAATAATTTAGAGAAAGTGTTTAAGATATATGAAGAAACTAACCTTTTGCTTAACTGGGAGAAGTGTCACTTTATGGTGAAAGAAGGAATTACAGTAGGTCACAAGTTTTTAGTTTAAGGCATTGAATAGGATAAGGCTAAAGATGAGACTATAGACAAATTACCTCAACCAACTTCGATAAGGGAAATTAGAAGCTTTATTATTCAAGTGGGGTCTTGTAGGAGATTAATTAAGGATCTTTCTAAGATAGCTATGCCTCCTACAAAGTTATTAGAAAAAGATGTTATCTTTAATTTTTATGATGAGTGCTTGAATGTATTTAAAATTTTAAAGGATAAATTTACTAATTTTCCAATCATGTTGGCACCTGATTAGATATTACCTTTTAAACTTCTATGTGATGTTAATGGCGATGTAGTAGGAGTAGTAGTTAGATATAATAAGGATAACATATCTTCACCCTATTTATTATGCAAGTAAGACACTAGCCGAATATCAGGAGAACAACCTACTACTAAAAAAGAGCTAGTTACCATTATCTTTGCATTTGATAAATTTAGATAATATCTTGTGATGACTAAATTCGTTTTTGTATTTAAATCATTCAACTCTTTGATATTTATTAACTAAAAGTGATGCCATAATAAGGTTAATAAGATGGTTATCATTATTATAAAAGTTTGATTTGAAGAATTGAGACAAGAAAGGAGAGAAGAACTTAGCTACCAACCATCTTTCTCACCTTGACAACCATAACATCAAGAAGCTAATGGAGAAGAACATCAATGACATTTTCCCTGATGAGCATCTTTATATGGTAATCACTAAGTATGTTAACACACCAAGCTGCCTTGATTTATTGGCATTACTAATTATTTGGTAGGTCAAATCTTACCATAGGGGATGACTTATCAATAGAAGAAGAAATTCTTCTATGATTTGAAGCATTACTCATGGGAGATATGTACTTGTTTCTTATATGTGCAGATCATATCATTAAGAGATGTGTAGCTTACCCAGAAACAAAAGAGATCATGAAGCATTATCATCAATGACCAACAGGAAGGCACAATCATACAAATAGTATAACCAATAAAGTCTTATAGTGAAGGTTTTACTAGCCAACACTATTTAAAGACATATAAAGGTATGTTAATACATGCAATAATTAACAATAATTAGGTAGAGATGAGATCCCCTAAGTGAGTATTCATGCGTGGGAGTTAATTTTATGGGTCCATTTATAGTATCCATTGGTAATAAGGATTTTTACAATATTTAATTTGAAAAAGTGCTTAAGTGGTTTGGTGTGACATATAGAGTAGCTACCTCATATCACCCCTAAATTAGTGGATAATTAGAAGTCACGAATAGGGAACTAAAAAGGATAATAGAAAATAGTTGAGAGCTCTAGGAAGGATTGGTCTATGAAATATGATGATGCTTTATAGGCCATTAGAATAAGACGAAGTTATATTTCCAAAATTTGAAAAAAGGCATGTTGTTTAAATAAGTGAGAAAATTTCACTTAGTTGGCTTCTTATTTAAAAGCGTGATATAACTTAGTATCTGAGGTGTTCATGACAAAATATTTACCTTTGTGTAAAAATTTGTCATCTTAAACAAGTTAAAGGAGTAGTATAGTTGAGTAACTAAGGGACATTAAAGACAAGATGTTTACCCTTACCATAAAAGACTAGGTGACCTCTAATCAATTTCTCTAAGTGTAATTTGTGTTCTATTTTGGTTATCCTTGACATCCTTGATCAAATTTACATAATGAACTATTTTAAGTAACTTAGATAGTTAATGTTATGCATAAGGGTTGCTCTTTACTAACAATGTATTCTTCATATGGTAACAATGTTTTTTTTAATCATGAAAAAGTTGTGATATGTTCACTATATCAATTGTATTGATAGGTATTTATTTATACTCCGTTAAAATTTTACTTTTGATTAATATCATTTTGAGTTGATGCTTAAGTCATTGCTTGAATACAAGAAAAAGCTAAAGTGTGGGGGTATTTCATAGCACCCAAATTATACATATTTTAGGCATGTTTTCATGATCATTATCTTAAGTTTGAGGGGGCAATTATATGTGATTTGGATGCATATTTGATTGATTCTTAAATAAGATGTTGCTTAAATGGGTTTTGATTAAGGTGGAATCAATTGAGAAGCTAAAGCATCAAGTAATGAGTATTACATAAAATATCAAGGCCATATGAGAAGTCAAGAAGAGTGCATCATGAGAAGAGAAAGGACAAAAAAGTTAGAGGCTCCTGATTTGGTTTGCAACCATGAGCCAAACTGTGAACTCTTAATAGAAAGTTGCACAACTTGGCTCGTGGTTGTAAGCTAGGTTATGACTTGATTAGCCCTACTTCTAGATTTAATCAATTTTTAGGTCATTTCTAAAGAGATCTTGCCTCTACAAACTTCTAAAAAGCTGCCAAGGGTGAAGACACAAGTCCTAAACAATCTCAATAAGAAATTGAGAAAATTTAAAGGAGAAAGGCATATCAAAACATATAAAATTAAAGATCTAAAGTGGATTTTCCAATAAGATTCATAAATAAGTCAAGAGATTTAAGATCATTGACCATTAACTTTTATATCACTTCTCTTTATGTGATTGTTGATATTATTTTTATAATTTTTTAGATCTAATTTCACTATAAGATTGTGATTGTTATGAACACCAAGATGTAGTATTACAATATTTTCTTGATTTGACATTGAATTTCCACATTTTCTTTTGATTTCTTGCAGAATTAATGAAATTCATTTTTTGAATATTATGTGACTGCAACTTCAATTTCAATTATGTGATACCATATATTGAAAGGGTCCAAATTGAATGTATAAATACATCAATATATAAGTGATGCATCTTGCATGAAGTCCTAGACTTAGGCTAACGTAAGATGTTAGGGTTAGTTGTAAGCTTAATTAAAATAATAGATGCCACAATGCATAATAATAAATTCAATTGATAAATTGAGATAGTGTGACCATCCGTATAATTTGTCAATTTGAATAGCAATATGACTTGAACGTGATTGTCTAATCTAACTTAGGGAACATATGGTCTAAGTTAATCTAGAGAATCCGTTAAATGAAGGTTGAGTAAAAAATATGAATGCATCTTAGGGAATTAATGGTGAGTTGTCACAAATGCCTAAATAAAAAATTTACCTAACTAACCTAACTATGTAGCTAGGGAAATTCAAGGTTGATGCCATAGAGAGCTAAGGTGTACTGCTATTTCTAATGTTGTAAAGAAAAACAAAAATAAAAAAACCCTAGACACAAAGAGAACTGACATCACAAAGATGCAAATAAAATAATAAAAAATAAAACAAAAAGCAAAACATAATAAACAAAAATGACAAAGAAATGGGCCAAGGGTATTGTTGGGATGCTTAGACAACTATTGATCCTTGAATTTAGATGAAAAGTGTTTTAACTATTGTGTTAGCCTATAGGTTTGAACAAGCTCTCAAACCCTTAGTTCCTCTAATTTAGTTAAATCTAACAAGCTATAGAATTTCCCCTATCTTCAATATAACCTAGAATAAACTCCGTAGGTTTAATAGTAAAGATGCATTATGTACTAAGGAATGATTAACTTAGGCCATTAACTCGTAAGCTCATAAAGTGTAACCTAAAGGAATGGAACACTGGATTAGTGGGTTAAGTATCCTAATAAAACCAACTAAACATTGCTGCTTCTTAGAAATCGCCAAGGGCAATTACATATCACATGCTCAATTCTAGCATTTAAATTAGGAAATTACTTAAAGGATAAGCAATCCTAAAGATAATACCTAATTCATGTCATTGAACTAAAGTTCCAAACCAACCTAAGCTTAAAAACACAAAATCAATTCAAAACAAATTCCATTCTCACAATTGATTATCCTTCATCCTTCCTATACTTTCTAACCCTTTAAGAAACTAACAACATATATTTATACTAAACAAAACAAAGACTAAACCAGCATAAATCATATGTAATTAAATTAAACTAAGCTGAAAAATAAAAAACACCAAAGGGAAAAGACAATTCAACACTTAAACTAACACAAACAAACATTACTTAAACTATTAATTAGTTAACTAAAATTTAATTCAATTAAACTAAAATTAAAACTTTAAACAAAAATTTCAACACCTAAACATTGAGAAAACAATTCAATTAAATTATTAAAACCATAAGAACATAAATAAATCCTAATTAATAAGCATAAATTAACCAAAGACATTAACAATAAATGAAAACTTAAGAAAATAAAGCTTAACATTTGATATAAAAAAATAACAAAAAGATTAAAACATAAAAAATCAAAACACATGAACTCATGAATTAACAAGCAAAGCATTTGGTTTTGATAAAGAAAATCAAGGGAAAAAAAACCAAATAAATAACTAATAACATTTGGACAAAAACAAAGAAAAGCAAGGAAAAAGACAAGGAACTAAAGGTGGTGGATGAACAATGCATTAATTGAAATTAATTCCAAAATCGGGTTGGTTGACTTGTGACATCTTCACCAAGTTGCATGGAAGGGACATTGCTTCATGTTGTTGCATCTCTAAGCTACATGGAAGGGACGTTGCTATAGACTTTGGTGTGGACAGCTCTTCCAATCTTCAAGCTTGTTGTAGCCTCCACTCCCCTCTTCATAGTTCTGTAGCTCTACTTCATTCTCTTGTGATGTGTAGCTCCTCCAAAACATGGTTGAAAGTGTAAGGAAAGAAAAGTTTCTATAGGTACCCTTATTTATAGTGGACAACCCCTCTAAGCAAGCTCTAAGCGTGTTTTGCAGCTCCCTCCTCTTTCTATCTAGTGTTAACTAGCCCCCTCAATCTGCTAAAAAATTAAGGAAAAAGTCTCCAAAAACTTTGCTGCATTGATGCAAAGGAAGGCTCCAAGTGCTGTGTCATTTCTTGCTAAGCCAAGCTCCTCAAGTGGTGTTGTATTAGACAACTTCCTTATGTTCCAAATGGCTGTCATTTTGAAGCAAGAAATGCCCCTCATGTGGTGCTCCTATCTTGTGAATTTTGGACAACTCTCCTAACTCTTTGTTGGCTACATTTTTGGATGGAAGAAAGGCTCCTAATGTTGCCAATATGCTGCTGTTTAATGCTTCTTAAAGTGCATCAAATGGCTGTCATTGGGACAACTTTCTTCATGTGTTGCTTGCCTCCTATATTTTCTTAGGAAGTGCTATTTTAATTAACTAATTCTAGCTTGTTTTCATTTTTTTCCTTTTTCTTCTCTTTGATTCTAAACTGAAAAATCCTTTGGCTTTATGCTCCAATTGCTTCAAAACTTCATGCTTTAGTCCAAATTTTGTATTCCATCATTAAATCTACATGTAACATTAATAGGAACACAAAATGAAAATTTTAACACAAAAATAGGAATAAATTTAAATAAAAAACATATAAAAATATAACAAAATTCATTCCTATTTATTAAAAATCTAGATCCTAACTTCATTATTACTTGTTGATTCTTGTGAGTTTGTCTCTAGATTTACTTTTGGTTATTAGTTAATTTTCATCCATTAATTAATCAGTCAAATTTTGAGTACGCTAGATAACTAAAATAGAAATTCACTAGTAATTATAGTCTTTATGGATCGATAACCTGGACTCAAAATAGTTTTACTTCACTGTGATAGGTACAATTGCCGAATTACATGTTTTGGTATTATTTTTGAGACTCTTGATTTATTTTCAAGTAAAACTTAGGTATGCTACACACATATTAAACATGTAGACAAGTAAAAAAGATACATAGAAATAGTCTTCTATCAAATATGTGACCACACACATCGGACACAATAGATAAGATTTGTTTTCTAAGCATGATTTTATAGCTTTCAAAGTGTGTTTCAGCTTGGTTATATACTCAATTTGAAATGAGAGGAATTCAAGAATTCATGGTAAAGGGTCAAGGCAAGTTAGGAGCTTTATTTTTGACACTTGTAATTTGATTAGGGAATGGTTAAGTATAGAAATATTTTCCTTGGATTATTCTTCTATAGTGCTTAGTAGTTAGAGTTTAGTATATGCTTTTGCCTTTGATGGTATTGATGTACTCTTTGAATTTGTTAAGGATTGACCTTTATTAATTTAATTCTTTTATATTTCCAAAAAAATCCAATATATGAACCGATACAACTGGATTCTCTCATTCTTCTCATCTTTAATTCCATTTCCAACATAAAGACTTCATTATTGTTAATTCAAAAAACCATCAATATCCTTTATTTTCCTACTACCTAATTTGTGTAAGTCATCATCAAAATTCAAAACCCATAATATAATCCATTAAAAAAGATTTCCTAGGGAGGTAGAGAGAGACAATGCATTATAGGTCTTTTTATTTTGAAAATAGACGTTTTTTTAGGGTTTTCTTAGGCTAGGACTCCAATGTTAGATAGAGTTTGAGAAGTTCCAAAATTTCATGCTCTCTCTGTTTTCTCTAATCCCTCTATCTTTGAACTCCTTATACCCCAAACCACTACTCCCTTTGGCTTCCTTTTTCTTAGTTTGATTTTTTTTAAAGTGCCACCAATGTCATTTTTATTATAATTGGTGGTGTTTTTAGTGTTCCAGTGTTTTATTGATTATTTATTCTCCTCATTGGCACCATATTTAAAAACTATTTATCTTTGTCACTCTTTTTACAAGTGATAGGAGATTGGTTAAATGTATAAGAATGAACAGGGGATTGTAAAAAGAAAATAGCCATGATGGAAACATGAAAGAGAAAGAAAGCCAACCAATTAGAGGATGACATGTCACTATAGTTTCCATTTTTAATTTTGCTTTCTATCCCTCTTTTTTTTGCTTTTGCAATTTTTCATTAATGAAAATTGATAGAAAAAACTACATTGAGTTAAAACATAAAGGTCAAATAATTGGAAAAAAATCGTTAGCTATAAGACTTGATTTTAAAATTTCTAAATGTTGGAGGATCAAAATTATGATTTTCCCAAAGATATTTATTTGTTCAAAATCTTAATTATTTTTAACTAATTTTTAATGAAAAAGTTCCTAATAGTTAGAGTAAAATGACATGTTTGGGTATCAATGTTTGCTCATTTTTGGGTTATCCTAATTGTACATGTGCTATATTAAAGTATCAGCAGTACATGTTAAAATCTTCACTGTGCTATTTCCAAGATGAATCATACTTCTCACCTACAACTTTACCTCCACCATCGCCACCACAAGCGGATATGATGTCCTTAGAGGAGATCGTAATGAGTTTGAAGATAAGCACTCTTAAATTCCAGAAGGAAATGGGGAGTGGCTTGAAAAGCTTGGATCAAGTGAGCCAGTTGGCACAGGTGATCAGGAGCCTAGAAACCCAAGTCTCTTCAAGTATACCTAGCCAACTAGATGAAGAACTAACAATGGAGTTGTGTGAAGTTTAATTTGAGTGTGGAGACAAATGGGAGAACCCAAGAACATAAGAGGAAGAGTAAGAGTCGCTATGAGAGGAAGAGGTACTCGCTCGAGAAAAGAAGGAGGATGCGTAACCTCCTAACATAAGTGATACCTTTCATGTTATTGCTAACTGAATTTTACTTCCTTTTCCTAGTAGTTTAAAGAAAAAGGAAGAAGAAGAGAAGAGAAGCAAGCAAGAGCCGCAAGAAGTAAAGTTTTTGAAAGAGCTATAGGTGAGCAAGCTGGAGGTCCAAGGTGGCAAGAAGGATGAAGAGTCTCCACATCCATTGGCTATATTATTACGAAGGGCATCCTGAATGTTTGCTAGTTTTAACTACACTGCAAGTATACAGATCGCAACTTATAGTATAATTGATATCGATCCCACGAGGA
>JAOXYD010090508.1:0-12027 GCA_028565735.1 Pinacopodium congolense
TAATATAAGTTGCAATCTAAATAGAACCCCCCCCCCCCCAAAAAAAAAATTCTAGGTAATCAAGTTTAGATCATTAGGGCTCTAGCTACTTGTAAGAGGTATTTGTGTTTACGTTCAATGACCCCCATTTTATTATGGAGTATAAATTTAGGACCTATGATGAACAATACTAGAATCCTTAAAAAATTGTTGACACCTATGAATTATGAATTCTGATCCATTATCAAAATGATCTAATTTAATTTTAGTTTGAAATTGATTATGAACCATTTTACAAAAATTCTATAGAAAACTTAGAGTTTGAGATTTGTAGTTCATTAAGAATGTCCAGGTGACTCTACTGAAGTCATTAATTACAGTAAGCATATAATGACCTCCGGTAATGGAGGCTGCCTATAGGAACCCCAAACATCCAAGTTTATAAGCTCAAAAATACTATTAATGTGAATGGTATTGGATGAAAAAGGTAAGCGATGTTGTTTGGTAAGAGGATATATAACACAGACTGAATTATCAATAGATTTTTTATTCATGATTAAAGGAATATATTTTAGTAAATGAATAGAAGAATGACTGAACGTTAATGCCAAATAGTAACATCAAAAGCAACATTATCATGTATTGAAGAAACAAATGGAAAAGAACAATGTTTAGATCACATCGAAAATTAGGTAACAGTGTTGGCTGAAAAAGAATCTCTGTAAAAATGTACAATTTACCTACTAATTTTCCTATTCCCAATATATCCTTAGTCTTCAGGTCCTATAAGGTACAGTGGGAAGGGGAAAACTTAAATTTAACCCTTGCAGTATTGCATAACTTATTAATAGAAAGTAAGTTGAATTTAAAACTAGTAATGTGAATGACATATGTCAAAATTAGATTATTGTGAAGTTGTACATCACTTATATGATGTACAAATTTAATTGACCCATCAGGAAAATACACAGGAATACGGCTAGTAAGTTTGGAAGAATTAATTAAGAGTGATAAGCTAGAACACATATGATTAGATGCTCCAGTATCAACTATTCATGAATCATGTCTTATGAAATCAAAGCAAGATAAAGCATAGTTAAGGTTAAAACTTGCCATAGCATCTAGATGAGAAAAATTGACATAAATTAGATCCGGTGAACTCAGGGCTTTCATCAACTTCATTACCTTATCTTGCACTAATTATAAAATCAATGCAGTATGAGAAGTGTTGCCCTTCTACTCATTTACCTTAGACTCAATTGTACTGACCATAAAAGCTTTGTTCACTAATGACTCCTTCTTCTAGTCTGGAGTTCCATGAAGGTTGAAACAGTTATCTCAAACATGACCATTCTTGTCACAATAGTCACAATATAGAAGCTTCTTATCAACCATTTCTCATTTCTTACTTCTAGATTTACCATAAACATCTTTCTTTGAATCAAAAATTCTAACCAAGTGTGCACTATTATCCATATAATCTGCCAATCCAATATGTACTTCTCTCTGCTTTCCACTCTCAATATCATAGAGTAGGCATGATAGACACTTGGTAAAGGTTCCATCACCAAAATTTGGTTCCTAATATGGTCATATCCCTCATTAAGCCCCATAAAAAACTACATAAGTTGATTCAAGAATGTGAAATCAGCAACAATCTTTGACGAACCACAAGAACAATGAGGTACTGACATTATACAGACCAACTCATCCTATATTTGTTTAAGCCAAGTAAAATAAGCCACCACAGATTGATTTCCATGAGAAATCAATGTTATCTCTCTTTATAATTGGTAGAGGAGTGGTCCATTACACTTCCCATACCTTTCTTCAAGATCATGCCATAACTCTCTAATAGAGTTGGACTAGATAAATGCTTCAACAATCTCTTTAGATATAGAGTTTGACAACTAAGACCGAACCATGCAATCTACTCTTATCCATTGGTCATATTAAGGAGAAGTTGAAAAAGGTTGCACACGTCGGCCATCTATAAACCCTAATTTCACTTTCACACCAAGGGCTATCCTAATCAATCGACTTCAAGATAAGAACTTTGTGCCAGTTAATGGCGTAGTTAAAAGCACCATACTTAGATGGTTAGATGTTTATAGTGTTAGAGAATCTCCATCACTGTGTGATCATACACCGACGCTACTGTCTTTAAACAATTCACTCACTGGTTCCATTTTGAAAAAATAATACAAAATTAAGATTAAATACCCTCTGATCTTTAAAAACCCCAAAGAAATTTTGAAAATCTCGATTGTAATCTAAGGAAAAAAAAAAGTTCTGACGTAAATCTGTAACCCTAATCTCTCTCTAATACAATGAAGAAAGTCGAGAGAGTAAAAAATATCTATGTCAACTTTATTATTTCATTGCTGTTTAAATATACACGACTCCTGCTTATATATAAGTCTACAAGTCAAATACATATAAGCTTACTAAATAACATTAATTTACTAACCCTATGTAAATAAAGCAACTATACACTTTACACCTTATACACCATATTGTTTACTAGTTTTATCTATATTGCAAGTATACAGGTCATAACTTATAGTATAACTGATATCGATCCCACAAGAATTAATTCTAGTCACCTAAAAATTTGAATTGCACTTTATTTAAGGTAAAATAAAAATATAGAAACTGAAAAATTAAACTAACCTAATGAAACTTGAATGAATGTAATCGCAGAAGAGAGCAAAACATATGAGATACTCAATAATAGAGATTTAGAGGTTGTTCTATCCTTGTTTATCTTTCTTTTACCCTATTAATTTAATTGTGTTTGATCCTAGATATCCAGTAATTCATTACCCTCTCTCGAGATCTAACCAATTAATCATAATTGAACTACCTAAAAGTTGAATTGTCACCTCTCAGTTCACAACACTACTCTTAAACAATGTAATTGGATTTAAAGCAATCCTAAAAAAATTAATAAATAATTAAGATCTCTATTTAATCACCTATTAATTAGTTAATTATAGGTCCATTAAGTTATCAACTGTCGTTATGCATCCTAACTCAAATAAATCAAAACAATCTCTCGATTCGAAGTGATTATAAGCTTAACAATTAACACAAATAATTATGTACTAAATCAATATAATAAAAGTTAGATAAATAATTCAAGAACAATCCCTTAAATAGATTTAGAAATCCATAATTATGTTTAAACAAAGAGTATTCAAATTAAACATCAAAAGGAAAGTAAAATAAAGATGAACTAATGAAGATGATGAAGCCTCCTTTTTAGAAAAATCTAGATAACCCTTGTTGAATCTTAATTGTCTTCCTTCTTCTTGAGTTTCCACACGTTTTTCTTTTTTTCAAAACACTCTATTTCTTGGATGTGTCCTAGGGTCAAAAATGTGGCTACTAGGGTTCCTAACTTCCGTTTATGTCCAAAAACTCATAAAACATGTTTTGTATACATTTTGCCATTTCATCCCGCCACATCAGATTTTCCAATATTTGCTATACCTTCATCTACAGAGCTCCAAATATCATGAAATTTGATATGTAGGCTCCTCACATATTGTGACTAGATATAAGGTTTATTCTTTAAAGTAAGACAAACTATGATTAAATCAATGCCTTTTCTATATTAATTCTATTTTTTATTTAGTCATTCAATAAATTAAGGCTGATAAGCATGAAGTATAGAGAGTTCAAACATAAATTCTTCTTATAGATTTTAGACCCTCACAAGTAATCAAAGTTGAGTTATTCATTAATTTAACTACATTATTTAGGATAAAAATCATCATGGATTTTTGTAGTTTACAAAATTATTAATTAGGTCCATATAGTTTAAAAACTATCAAATAAGTCCCTAAAGTTTGAAATTGATTTCAGTCACTAGTACCTTCGTCAATTTGGTCCTATATGGATAGAAAAAGGAAAGGTAGATTGATACACAGCATCCACGTAAAATGGCACCGTTTTGGCCTACCCCTAAAATGGTATAATTTTGCTCGCAAAGCTATCACTCTTAAAAAAAATGACTCATTTTGCTTTAATCAAAACGATGATGTCTTGGTTTAGGTTTTTCTTCCTATCGTACCTCCTACTGTCACCTTGCTTTGCTTTGTTTCATTTTCTTTTTCATCTAGTCTTTGTCACCTCTCATCTTTGCTATGCTCATTTGTCGCTAATCTTCTTCTTTCTGTCATTAATCTTTTTCTTCTATTGCAGCTTGGGCTAGCTGTTCTCAAGTAAAATGCTGGTGACAAGCTCAAAAACAATATCGCATAGCTTTTTGAAAATGGATTTAGTTTGCTCATGCTGAACAAAGGTGAGGAGAAAATACTTGAGTTAAGACTAAGTGGAGGGGGAGAGGTCGGGCCAAAGGAAGGCATCGTCGTAAGTGAGGAGCTTGCAAAGGAGGCCAGTGGACATAGCGCGAGGGTCAAGATGAGGAGAGGGTTGGAGGAGGTAGGTGAGTTTGAGGGATAAGGAATCAATGTGGGTATTGTTTAAGATGAGACAAAGTATGGTTGTACTTAACCCCTAAATAACTTGAACTATCCTCTCCGAGGCTCTTGTAAGTATGACAAAAATGATAACAAAAAATTTGATTTTTTAATTGATTTACCATTTTTCTTTTAAATTAGACCTTTAAGTGTTAAGCATCTCCACTTCTCCATGCATTTCAGTCTTTTATGGCTAATTACTACGAAAAAATCTATGGTTTTTTATCTTATATTTTCCCTCACAAAATATCTATTTATCACTTTCCATTATTTTGATATAATTCACCAAAACATTGTATAAGCCCTTATTTGTGATTACGGATTTAGAATCCTAAAATAGAAGCGAGTAAAAAACTAGAGGGGGACACGATCAAATTGCTAAGGGAAAAGGAGATACTATCAATTTGATAAAAGAGAAGGAGGTGGATCCAATAAGATTGCTAATATAATAATACTAGTAGAATAAGAAGCAAACTACAATGAACCCTACTTTTTAGGCAGATTCCGGAAGCCATTGCACTACTACTCAACATTATTTAACTCATTAGACATAACATTTCTAGCAGATTCAATGCAAAAAGGGAAGGTGGAATAGTATTATTAAATTTGAATGGCACTTAAGAGGGAGATGAATTAGATTCTTAAAATTTCTATGAGAAATTCAATAAAAAATTAATATGGATAATATTATGAAGATATTAATTAGCTAATCATGCAAATACAAATTTTAATCAAGGAATCAAATAAAAAATAACTAATTTATTATAGTTTGGAGAGATCTACTTGCTCCTACATCTAGTCTTCAACATTACCAGTGAGATTTTGTGCTAATATAAAAATAAAAGGATTACAAAGTCAGAATACAACACTTTTTTAAAGGCTCAAGGTAAACCTTTCACAAGAACAATCTCTCACAAAATTACACTTGAAATCAGTTGAACTAAGGGAGGTTCACCTTATTTTGATGTTGATAACACACTAAATAGACTAATGTTTTATGTGTTAGAAGCATTGAAAGATATGTGTTAAGCTTGGAATACTAAAGGAGATGTTTAAGGTGTCTTGGAGTTAAAATAAAGATTATGAAGTGAATTGACCAAGACTTAAGTTTTTAGAATATATATAGTTTTAACTTGTAGTTTTATTGTAAACCTTATTTAAGTTTTCTTTAGTTTTTAAAGAGACTTAGTATATGCATAATTAATTCATAATTTAGAATATACATATAAGTTGCTTCATCAAGAGGAACATTTTTGTGAAATGTTTTAATAATTCTCTTGATTGGTTAAAAATATTTTTGGGAAGGTTTTTATGATTCTACTAAATATATAAAAGTTTTAAAAATCAATTTAGATTGGATAGGATGTGTTTAGACAAGTTTTTGTATGGTTTTTTAAGTTAAATGACAGTCTGTGATGGGGCTAAATGGTGGTCTGTGAGGTGCCATTTAGTATATGTTTTGGAAGACCTAAACGACAGTCTATTTTAAGTTAAACAAAGGTATGTTGAACCCACCATTTAGTATATGATCCCAATACTTAAACTACTAGGGTTTAACGGCTCTGTTTAAGTCTTAGGAATTGTCGTTTAAGAGCATAAATCACACTCGGTAGATTTGCTTCAATGATAACTCAATTTTAATGTGTTAGAAATTTGTACATCGGTAACAATTGACTAGTTTGACATCCTAGGACTATAAATAGGTTGTTTAACATTCATTTTAATTGTCTAAGTATCTGAAAAGTGATCATTCAAGTGTTTAAAGGCATTATGAGGTTTTTTGTTGCTCTTATTTTTTAATTGTCTTCTTATACATACTTTTGTATTGATTTTAGGTTATTGTGAGCCTCCCAAATACACTAGAGAGTACTTAACTGAGATTAGATTTCAAGTGCATTTTTGTGAGAGTTTATTCTTGTGAAAGGTTATTTCTTAGCCTTGAGAGGGAGTGAAAGATTTACCTTACGCCTTTAAAAAGGTGTTGTAATATGACTTTATAACTTGATTATTTTGATATTGGAACAAAATTTCAATAGTAGTGTTAAAGACGAGATTTAAGAGCAAGTGGATTACTTTGAACTAGAATGAATCAGTTGTATCCTTCTTCCCTTACTCTCTTAAATTTTTATACAATTCTAGTTGTATTTTGATTTAATTCTTTGTTTAAAAATTATGATTGTAATTTTATCCATTTAATATCTAATATTTTTATTATCTTAATTTTACTTATTAAATCACTTAAATTGTTATTTATTCTACGTATTTTTTTTTTGCTTTTCGCAAGTAGTTTTTGCAAGGTGTTAAATATCTCTAAATAAACTTAAAAATTTTCTTAAAAATTTTAAGAATCTAATTTACCCCTTCCCCTCATATGTAATAGTCAGTTTTTTAAATTGAGGGATTAGAATCCTAGACTATAGCATCGAAGTGTGGAAAATTCATGAATTTCATTTCATTCATATACAAATTACACGCATAACAATAGCATACACCCAGGAATTTTGAATTAGTGTAATGCAAAGAATGTTTATGCACTCAATTGACTCATTCTCGGGTATGAAGGTTAAAAATGATTATGATTTGAATTGTGTTTTGTGTATGTCTTGAATTTTGGTTTGATTGGTTTGAATGATTATAAGAAATAAATTTGAAATTACTTGGTACAATTTCAATGTATATTTGATTTAGCAAACATTTTGATGAAATGTTGAAAAATTAAGATGAAATGCTAAAAACATTAAGATGAAATATTGGAAAATTAATATGCTTAAGCTTAAGCTTATGAATGAGTGCCATTTGGCATGGAAAATTAAATGATAAATGGCATAGCTAATTAGTTGGCAAATGACAGCAATGACTGAGTGATCAATGACCTAACCTAATGGTGTCATTTGGTAATAAAAATGCAAGACAAATGGAGACCATACATAGGGACATATGGCCTTATAAGAAGGAGATACCTAACACCTAGGTGTAACATGTGTCAAAGCAACCTTAATTGGATCATTTCTTCTTCTCTAACCACAGAATGTGTGTGTTCTGGAGTTTGTGTTGATTTCTGCATGCATGGAGAGCTAATTTAACTTGATCTTTGGGTTGGAATTTCAGCTAGACAAGTATGATGATGAGTTAAGATGAAGTACATATGATTATGCTGGAAATTAATGCAAGTTTTAGTTTCGTCTTCCTCTTTTGATTAATTTTATATATCCTTAGAGCATGAATTTGAAGAAATTCAAATATGATTTTAACCTCAGTAGAAACGGCTTAATAAAAGAGTAACTATAACTTAAGTTATGCTTATTTCTCTAACACTGTCTGTGAAAGACCTCTGTGCAGTGTGAAATTTTGATGCCAATAATACGATCTATTTTACATATTGTTAGAGTCTGAATTTGATGAAACTCAAAGAATAAAAGTTATAGATTTAGTCTAATCTTGACATCAATGAAAACGGCTTGATAAAAGAGTGACTATAACTTAAGTTATGTTTATTTCTCTAATACTACCTGTGAAAGACCTCTGTGCAAAGTGAAATTTTGATGTCACTCTTACAATCTATTCTACATATGTGTTCTATGATGCCATAATTATGATTATGATTGCTCTAACATGCCATTCTCATAGGATATATTCTTGAATATCCTCTAGATGTTTGGATATATGTTTTATGGTCATGGGATGTTACATTTTAGGTGCCATTTAAGTTTAACAAAATCTATTCTCGCTTAAGTACTCTTTAGTGTATTTAGGAGGCTTACAATAACTTAAAATAAATGCAAGAAATGTGTATAGAATACACTTCAAGAACAAGAGTAATTAAAAGCTTCACAATGATTTTAAATACTTGATTGATCACTTTTTAGACACTTAGTTGATGAAAATAAGTGTTATACAACCTATTTATAGTCCTAGGATATCAAACTAGCAGTTTATTTCCGTTATACAATGTTATAATGCATTAAAACTGAATTACCATTGAAACAAATCTATTGAGAGTGATTTACGCTTTTAAATGATAGTTCCTGGGACTTAAACAGCATCGTTAAACCCCATCATTTTAGTACTTAGAAAGCATACTAAATGGAGGTCCTTCATATACTGTTTTTTAACTATAATCAGACCACCGTTAAGGCCTTAGAAAATGTATACTAAATGTCCCTTCACAAAATGATGTAAAGAAATTTTTTTATCAAATTCTCTACTATGATCACTCCTAATAGATGCAATTGATAAACCCTTCTCATTTTGAATTCTTTTAGCAAAGTTTACAAACAATTTACCACCTAAGTTAACTACTCTAATATAGCCAGACAAATCTATATGTAAAAGTTCAAGAGGTCTAGAAGTGGTTACTGGTTTCATACTTGAAAATAAACTCCTTAGTTGTTTTCTTATTTGGAATATTCACATATGTTTTCCTTTTCGTATTTTATGCTTGGGAATCCATTCTCGAGTTGCTTGAAGTTTAGTTTTGATGATAAGTCCACACTAACATGTCTAAGGCTTTTATGCCAAATTTATGTGCTTTCATTCCAAGAAAATAAACATTTATTTTCAAAGTTAGTATCATCTAAATCGGTAATATAAATATTACCATCTCTTTTTCCTATGAAAATATTACTACCATCATTTATATTTGAAACAATACATTCATTATCTTCAAAGAATATTCTATAATTCTTATAAAAAAATTGATTAACGCTCAAAAGATTATGTTTCAAACTTTTAACAAATAAAAAATTATCAATTAAATGAAAATTGCTCTTACCAACTTTTCCAATCCAATTACCTTGTCCTTGGCATTATTTTCGAAAGTTATGAATCCTCTTTTTTTGTTTTTAAAGGTGATAAGTTGCAAAGGGTCACTGGTCATGTGTCACGAATATCTACTATCCACATACCATTTGTTTTTCTTCTTGGTGACCTAAAAAACAAAAATTCATGTGGATTTAAGTACCCAAACCATCTTGGGGTCCTTGAATGTTATTCGTATACCTATCTCTACTTCTTAGTGAAATGTCTCTGAGTCTATCATAGTAAAAAAGAGATACATGTCCATGATAATTGCAATATGTGCAAAACAATTCCTATAACCATTTCTAGGAATAAATCGATTTTGAAAATTTTTTGAAAGTTTTGCTTAGATTGCATGAAAATTATTCGATCACTAAATCGATGTTGTTGAAAACTCCTAGGTCTTAGAGTATACATGTATGCATAATGCATAGATTGTGGTCTGCTTGTAGATTCATGTTGAACATTCCTAGGAGCACACTTATCTTCTAAGTTCTTCCTTTTTACAAAAATTGTCTTGCTAGTAGATGATCCTTTTTCATTACTATAGTCTAATCCATATTTATCATTTCCTACTTTTTGAACACTAAACATTGTTTCTACTTTCTTATTTCCCTTAGTAAATCTCGCAAGTGATTCTTTAAGGGATTTGACTTCTTTATTTAATGCTACATTTTATTTACTAATTCATCATTATCCTTGTTGATTGATTCTAAATCTTTACTAAGTCCTTCATTTTCTAATTTAAATTCTTCTATCAATTTTAATGATTCATTATGTTTATCATACAACTTTTTCTTTTTCTTAGTTAAATCCTATATATTCTCTAGAAATTCCTTATAAGTATATTCAACTTCACATTCATTTTCCCTTTCATAAGGATGAGAAGAACTAACCTTGTTATGTGCCATAAAGCAAACATATGCGACTTCTTCTTTTTTGGAATTGTTTGATTCAATTCATGCTGCTTTTAGTGCTTTTTTCTTTTACTCCTTCTTTTCCTTTCTTTCTTTCTTTTCTTTCTTCTCATCATCTTAAAGGTGTAGGTAATATGACCTCAAGTGACTTTTTTCACCACATTTGAAATACATTATTTTAGTAAATTTATTCTCAGATGAGGACTTACCTTCTTTTCTATAGATGAGAACCTTCTTTCATAGGATTTTCCTCAATCCTCTTGTGATGAGCGCAAGTGTTTCTTCCTTTTTACTTCCATACGAGGTTTCTTCATTTTCGCTTTTGACCTTTCTTGTTACTTTGAATGCTATGTTTTTCCTTTTAGGTGTGACATCCTCTACTTGCATTCCTTTTAACATCAACTCATACTTTAACAAGGATCTAATCAGCTCTTCGAGAGGGAGACTATAGAGGTCTTTCATTTCTTAAATTGTGATGACTTTTGCTTTCTATGACTTCAGTAAACACTTAAGAATCTTTCTAATAAGCTCAACATTCAAATAAGTCTTACCTAAACCTTTTAAGGAACTTATAATATTATTGAAACGAGTATATGTAGTAGAGATATTTTTATCATGTAACATTTGAAAAAGTTTATAATGATGAGTGAGATGCCAATTTTAGTTTCTTATACATGATTTGTACTTTCATGAGTAATTTTTATTGTATGCCAAATATCATTTGCACTTTCGTACATAAAAATCCTATTTTTAATCAAAATTACGTATATTTTAATTCTTTTAGAAACTGTTAATTACAAAGGGAGTTGTAACACTTATTTTTGTATACTTATTTATCTTATTTTAGGAACTCTTAACTGAAAAGGCAGTTGTAATGAAGAATTTAAAAGTGTTTTTTTTTTTTCATATTAGTTCATTCATCATTGGTGTCCATGACAAGAACAAAATTTGGGGTAAATATAAAGTCAATTTTCAATAATACTCTTTCCTTTTCAAGCCAAATATATGTTGGTAATTTTAAAGGCTATTACTACCAAGGTTCTGAAATATTGGTGTGTATCAGAGGTACGCCTTCACTACGTACATATAAGCTCATCACCCAATACAAGGTGATAGTATATTATATCGAATTGGTATACCAGTCTATATAAAAAATACTAGCCCGTACTGGATGTTTTAGGTATGGTACCAAAATACTGAGGGCAAGCACGCAAATAAAAAAAGTATTGGTCGACCAATAGTGAAATACTCTATATCCGGTCGACCGATACAAGATATTAGTTAATTGAATGAATTGTTGTACAGTTATATTGTTCTAACTTCTAACTTTGTTCAAAAATTTTCAATTGTCAAAATGGACATCACCATTATGTTCAAAACATCTTTTGGAGCCTCCCCTCAAAATTTGGTGTCATTTGGATCTATTTTCTATTTTAATGATTTTTTTAAAGTTTAGTACTTAAAAATAAAAAAAATAAAAAGCTCAGAATTTTACAAAATTTTGAGTGTAATCTCTTGTATTATTGTTAACATCTTTACAAAATTTCATGTCAAAATTCCACGTAAAGACAATCAAATATAAGGGTCGTACTTACTCGTGTGTTATTAATTACATGTGAAGGCATTAACACATTACATGCATTATGAATAGTGCATGCAAATAAAACATGCATTTATGTTTATTTTTAATTATATTAATATTTATTATTTTAAATCATTAATATTTAAATAATTAATAATATTTTAATATAAATAATAACAAAATTTTCTAATTAATAAAGTTTAACCTTGTGCAAAATAATACAATTTATACAAAAATTGTATTATTTTTAATCTTATAGTTATAT
>JAOXYD010090519.1:0-12027 GCA_028565735.1 Pinacopodium congolense
CCAATCTTGATCTTTTAACCTCCAAACTGCAAATCAAACATTATGGGACATAAATTAAACATTTAAACACAATATAGCGGTCATAATGCATCAAATTCACTATCAAAATCATATCAATTTTGACCCTTATTAATAAACAAGACACATACTTAATTAAAGGAATTCAAAGCTGGCAAATATGATATTGGTATTATAAACCTCAATTCAACACTTAATCGAAGCCAAATTTAAGCTAATTTTGCTAATTATCAACTACTCACACTCTAATTAACAAAGTTCAATCTAATTACACTAATTCAGAAATTCTAGCACATTTAAAACATGACTAAATCTAAAATTAAACACTTCATAACCTAAGAACATGCATAATTTCACTATCAAGTAAAACTCAATCCAAAAGCATTAAGAACAAACTTAAAACCATAAAATAATCCATTAAACCATAAAAACCCACCCTTTGAACACACAATCAAAATCAAGGATAGAAATCTAAGAAAAGATCATCTATTGCATTATACCCAATCATTCATACATTTTCCATAGTTCTTAAGCTCAAAATTCATCAAAAACTCAATTTAAACATCATATAATCTATAAATACGAAAATTAAAAAAAAATATCTAAGAACAATATTTAAAGAATAAAACTATCTAGAACAAGGAACTAATGTAAGGGAAAAAAACTAGCATCAAATTCCAACCCAAAATACCAAGAATACTAAGAAAATAAGTAGAAACAAGAAGGGGGGTTTAGAAATGTAAGGGATGCCCCATCTTCCACGTTTTTATGCCCTATATATATATATATATATCTTGGACATCTTCTAGGGTTGTGGGGCTGTTATGGGAGAAATTTTTATCAAGTTTTCCCTTATAAACATGAAAACATCGTTGTTTTAAGTCCCAGAATTTGAAAACTTCTGCTCCTCTTTAGCATTTTTGTTGTAATTCATTCTATAAAGCTTTAATAGCCATGAAATTTGGTATGTAAGCTCATGACATGATGCTATTGGACCCCATAAGATTAATTTGAGCTCTAAAAGTGCACCTAATGTATCTCCAAAGTAACCTGTAGCAAATTTGGAGTTCAACTAAGCTTGTCTTATTCTTTTCTTTGTAAACTCTCCATGGCTTGTGATATGGCCTTGAAATTTGGTATGAAACCTCATAACATGATGCTCTAAGTCCCCAAATTAGTTCCACACCTTTTCTAGTTTAAATTTTTCTCTAATTATTGGCCCTTTCAACTCACATTTGTGTCCTTTAATCTAATCTGCATATAAACTCAAAAGAAACACAAATTAGGCATTTAAACATTAAAATAATGATGAATTCATATTGAAATGGATATAAAAACTTAATATAATTCAACCCTCTCACTAGTTTTATTAATTTCAATATTATTGTATATCATCACAAGTCAAATAAAACCAAATGACTTACCTCTTAAACAACAAAATCTAAACTACAAACTAGAGTTCAATGTAACAAGTTTAACTCTTGAAAAATGTAAATAGGAAAGGAGTGAGCTACCAACTCATTAAGAACTACTTATTTGTACCCTTTTAATGCACATCACACATATATAAATAATCTATAAAAATTATTTACAAATATCAGTTATATTTATATCAATATGTCAATACTTCATACCACATTTAATTACAAAAAATGTATGTCCATGAGATGCAAATTCATGAGATACATAAATGTAATTCCATTTTATCAATTTCAACTACTTTCCATTATTTTCTTTATTAAGGGTCCCATTTAATCTAGTAGGTTATATCTAATGGTTTGTTGACTCAAATCGTTATCTCGTAAATCTAAATTTCTATATAGATAAATCAAATATTGTGTTCATATAAATAAATGTATATATGGCACAGGGTATCTCTCAATCACACATTCTAATACCTCGACACCACTCTGGTGCCTAGCTAATGGTATAGAATATCTCCATAACTCAGTATATTCTGTTACCACTCTGGTGCCTAAATAGGGGCATAAGACATCCCACGGCTCAGATGCCTTAGTACCTACTCTGCATACAAATACCTAACCATATCTCAATCTCATATCACATCAATAAAACACCATTGAATGTACATGACCTAGGTAAGAAATTTCCTTATTAATGATTCTAAATCTATCAATCAATCTTATTCTTATTTCATTTCCTTTTCTATATGCATCGCTAATCATAAACAATTTCATATCTTAATGTTCAATTCTCTAGTTTAATAATGTAAATGCTCGTGATGTAGTATTTTATAGTAGTATAATCATAGATTATCACATTTAACTCACTTGATTAACATAATTCATAGTTCTCAACTGAATGAAAATCATAGCAAAATCCACTAATTTATCGATAAAGGGAAATACTTGATCACAACCTAAATCAAATAATCATACAATGTACTATCCACATTTAATCATCAATTAATATAATTCCATACTTTAAGAAAATACTATATCAAAAAAGATTCTTTTTTACTTGGGTAATATCGTAAAATAATTAAGAAAATTTCTGTTATTCAAATAATCCATCACATACTATCAATAACTTTCATACAAATCCATTTATTCCAAACAATCAACACAATTAGATATTTTCATGATAAATATGCTATCATGGAAAAATTACTATTTTAATTATATAAAGAATTGTTTAGAAGAATTTCCAAATTCCATAAATTTCATATAATCAATTAAAATTATATACTTCGCCCATAATTATAATATTATAAGGGTAAACAAAGAATCCTTACTCAGTCTTTCGAAATTCAAATTCCTTAAATTGGGCCACATTCTTAATTTATGATCCAATGAACCTATATAATTACAAGAGCCCAATAAGTCTAATTTAATCAATTACAAAACCTCAATTACTAACATTCCAAAATTAATCATAAAACCTTAAATTTTGATAATTAAAACTCCAATGACCTGATTTCTATTGAATTGTTGGGATATTAGGCTGGGCTAAAAGCCTAATAATCTAGGCTTGGGTGTTACAATGGTCACTTGGATATCTTAGGAAAATCTAGATTTATTAAATATATATAGCATTGATTGATCCAAAATCATACCAATCTCGAACATTTTTGGGGTTAGCTCCTTATAAGAAGTTTAATCTTGAATAAATTAAAAAAAAATCAATGTATCAAGTACCTATGTTTTGAAGAGAGAAAAGATCTCTCATTATCTCATTATGAGCCAATACAGCTGGATGACTTTTATCCAATGTATCGAGAATTTCATTTCATTGAATGGTCAATTTCGAGTAATATAATGATATTATAAATATTTTTGAATCCAACTAAGGATATTGACCTAAGGTATCCTTCATCTATAAAGATGAAGAATTATAAGAGGATGATTCCTCATATATATTAGCCTTATTGATTAGGCTATAAGGTCATTGTATAGAATAATTATAGTTATTTATCTTTATCTTCCATGTGATGCAAAATGAAAACAATATCTTGGAAACCTCTTTAGGTATAGAAGAAAAATGAGCGTTATCTAATAAATCTTTGATCTATGGTTGACAAACGTCAATGTTTTTAGGCATTTGATCCAATAATTGGAAAATTTGCACTTTAAGGTTGAGGGTACTCATCTCTAGTTAAGAAATTTACAAAAATGTTTTTTTTATAGATTCAATAATTTCAATATCAAAAGTATATTTAGAAAGTAATATTTTCCATTTAATATATCTTTTATATTCAAGTTTAAATGGTATATTATTCTAAATGAATGCTTTAACTTGTGTATTATCAATTTTAAGTAAAAATCATTTAGGCAGTAAACAATAATAAATTTTAAACAAATCTTTACTATTATAAGTAGCTATTTTTCATTAATATGATATTGTTTCTGAGTGTCTATGAAAGTATTTGAATTATATCTACAAATATATTTAGTCAGTTTAGTATTATTTTCATTATAATCTATTTTCTTTAATACACCACTCCATATGTGATAAGACCCATTAGTTTCAAGAATTAGATCGTCTTCATTTTAAGGTAAAGACAATTTTGGTATTGTAGAACACAAAACTTTAATCTAATTTCCCTATTTAATTAAATAAGGATAAAATTTAAATCTTTTGTTTATCTTTAAAAGAGCTTGAAAGGGTATTCTTATCGCAACAAGATATTTAATAAAATCTAAATAATAATTTTATACTCCTAAAAAACTTTCAACTTAGTTTTTACTAATTAACTTATTAGGAAATTAAGAAATTTTTTTGTAATATATGTCATTGAAATTTAACCCCACTTCCATTTATCTCCACTCGAAAACTCTATCTTAGATTGACATATCTTAGGTTTTTTGTCAGGGAGAGCTAATCTATATTGACCACATAATTTTAAAAATTTATCTAAATGCATAATATGTTGACGAATATTGTTGTTAGCAATTACAATGTAAGATGTATAAAATTATAATGTTTGAATATTTTGTCCATTTTTCTTTAAAATATCTAAAGATTGTTCTTTAGTCTAAAAGGCATTACTAACTATTCATAATGAGCTTGAAGAGTCGACTCAGTAGTAAGTGAAATACTATCTTTATGCATTATAATTTGTCAAAAATCATTTTTACTATTGAATTTAAAAAGTATCTTTTCTTGCCCTTTTTAGATTTATTAATGTTTCTTTATGAGGTAAAAATGTATATCAATTACAGTATTTTTGTTTAATTTTTTATAATTAACTACCATTCTAGCTTTGTTTCTAACTATCTTTGCATGATTTCTAACCATAAAAGTTGGAGAAGAATGAGGTGATTTAATAGGTTTTATTATCTTAGGATTTTTTAGCCCAACAAGTTGTTTATTGAATTCTTCTTGATCTTCTAGGCTATATTGCATGGCAAGGACTCTAATGACTTTTTTCTTATTTATCATTTCGAGTGATGTTTCTTTATTTTTACCCTAAAATTGTAAAGGATTATCATAATAGTTTCTTTTTATTTTTTGTTTTACTAATATATTCCTCCTTTTATTTTTTTATTTGTATATACATGGTTTCTATATTTCTATTTTTAATAAAGGTTTTCCAGTATAGTATAGGTTTAAAGGAAATCAAAGTGTGTCTTACATAAGCTTGTTTGATTCGATTCCTAATTATTCAATGTACATAAGGAGTTTTAACATATATCTATTGTTTAAGAGTATCAAAAAGGAATTTATGAAATACTTGTAAAAAGTTATTTCCTAAACGAATATTTGTTTCGATACCATATAAATCAAATGGAGGACATTTTACTAAAATGATCCTAATTGCATTTGTGATTGACTTATTCCAATTGACAAATGTATTTTGTTATTAGAAATATCTAGTTATATAAAGTTTTCTAATGATTCATAGTATTGTCAGGGAAAAGAGCTTACTTTACATAAGCAAGATCCTACACCATTATCTATATATGCAGTAAAATATTATGTTATATAATCTTTGTATGTTATAAGAATGTAAATGCTAGTAAAACTAGTCATTATCTAGAAATATACATGGTGTTATTGTTATAGGTTATCTGGATTCCATATTGAGTTATCTTACAAGGTTGAACTTGCTTTAAAAAACTAGTTCTTATCATTATTTCTAGATTAAATCCATCACGTTCTACCAAAAATCTAACAAGTATTTTATTTTCTCCTATCTCATTTTTATTTCAGTAGTATATTTTATCTAATAAATACCTCTATTAAAGTTAATATATTAATAAGATCCATCTAATTGGAAAACTTTATATTAGGTTATTATTGATATAGCTTCCACTGGCACCTATATTTATTAAGATATTATAGAGATTTTGTTTTGTACCATCAAAATATTCTGCTTTTATTTGCTAATTGGAACTTTGCCTTTTATCTACTCTAATTAAAGTGGTGGAATATCTCTGACTTCATGAGACTCTTGTTTCAAAATAAGATAATCTAGGTACTAATTTATTATGAGAATCGATCATTTGTTTTTGTTGTAAAACTAATGAAAAATCATCTTTTATTTCTTCCAGTTTAGCTATAGATGGTGGATATGTCCATTCAACTTTAGTAAATAATTTTGAAAAATCATTGCTATATTTGTTTTTAAAGCATTGTAGGTGATGTATATTTGAAAGTGCATACAATATCTTATAAGTAATAGAATATGGTCCTTTTCCTTCTTTCATCAAATTTTTTCTTTTAAAATCTCGGATTAAAGAAAGTATTTTATCAAAATCTCTATCTTGTATATTATAACTTAGCTTAGGATAAATATTGAACTTAAGATTTTTATATCGAAGATTTCCCATTAGAATTCCTAAGCAAGCTTCCTTTTTTTTAAAAAATATGTTATCTAATATTGCTAATTTAAAGGTACTATCTATTCCTTTTCTAAATGTGGATCTAATTATCATTTGAATATGACTAATGTATACCTAACCTATCTTTTCCCTAATGCTTTTTGGAAATTGTTCAAGGTTTTTAGTTATATCACGTTAGGATAATAAAGGAATCATGACTTTATTAAAGGTTAAGCTAATATCTAAAGCTTTTTCATGAAGATTAACGCCGTAGAACATATGATGTCTTTATGGTCTTAATCCTATCTTTTCAAATAATGTCATATTGAATCCACTATAAAAATTTATAGAAAATCTACTATTTGGAATCTTTTTAAGCATTTTCTATCAATAAGAATTTATTGTTTATTATCTCCTTCTTGTTCAAAAATATTAACTATAGTATCTATAGTCTAATTTGAAGGCCTTCCTACTTCAATCAATTATTTCGATATTAGAGCTTTCTCCATAATCGATTTTAGCTATTTATATATACTTTCTTGAGAGGGACATTCTTCAAATGCATCTATTCTAATAAAATCTCCATTTTTTTTATCACTGTATTAACTTCATCTTCAATTTATATTTTCTTTTATTAATTTTTTTGGACATTTGTTGGCATAGTAACCTTTCTCTTTGCAATAATAACAATGATACTCTACTAATTTTTTTATTTTTCTATTTCTTGTATACGTAGATTTCCTAGGTTTATATCATTCTTCTTTTTTGTAATATCTAGCTTTCTTTTCTTAAAGTATCTTTTTCTAAACTTTTTCTTCTTTTTATATTTCTTTTTATATTTTATTATAATAATAAGGACTATCACAACCTATCATCATTGGTTTTTTTAAACTATAGAAACATAAAGAAGCTTTTCTTTTTAATCCTTTATTCTTTTGAAGAAAGATGGCTTCATCACACAATTCACTTATTTTATCTTTAAAGAATGAAATTCTTTTTCCTAATGTTTCAATTAATCCCGGGTTATAAGTAGCTTTTAGCCTACTTCTTTAAGAATTTGGAATTTTAGAAAAAAATTGTAATTATGCTTGGCTATTATCTACTTGATTATAAATATGATAATAATAATAATTTTGAAACATACAATTAAATCAATTAATTTCACACATATAACATAATTGTAATCTCATCAAAGTAATTGTATATTTTCCTATTGTAGTTGCATCTATCATAATAGTTTCTTCTTTAGTAAATTTTAATCTAAAACCTTTAGCTGATCAAGTTATCATATTACCAAGATCATTATCCAAGTTAAAAATCAATTTATGGAATTATTTTTTAATTTTTCCAAAATTTTAGAGAACTATTAACTAATTTTTTTTTCTAAAAATTGTATAGTTATTTTATAATCCATTTCATTAATAGCAATAGCTATCTTAATAATTATTTCCCATTTATATGTAGCTTCTTCTATGTTTTGTACACAGTCTATATTTTTTAAATATATTCCAAAAGAATTTACTGATTTTTTCTCTTTTTATCCATATTAGTAAATCCATCTTATCTCTTGTCAGCATATAAAATCCAATTTATCATGAGATAGATTTATTAATGCACATGTCATAATAGTTCATTCTCCAATAAATTTTAATCTAAAACCTTCAGTTGCTATAGTTATCATATTACCAAGATCATTATATAGGTTGAAAATTGATTATGGAATTATTGTCCAATTTTTCCAAAATCTAAGAGAACTATTAACTAATGTTTTTTTTCCCTAAAAATTGTATAGTTGTATCATAATCCATTTTATTAATAACAATAGCTACCCTAAGAATTATTTCACATTTATCTGTAGCATCTTCTATGTTTTGTATATCTTCTATAATTAAATATATTACAAAATAATTTATTAATTTTGTTCTCCTTTTATGCATAGAAGTAAATCCATCTTATCTTTTGTTAGCATATGAAATCTAGCATATCAAGAGATAGATTTATTAAAACTTTGAAATGGATATTAAGGAGGCAGATCTCTACATGTACTAAGAATATCATTAATATTAAGGTTCCAACCATTTCTTGTTTAACCACATCAGGTCTTATATGAGCTAAAGTTTTTAAATTCAAGTTTCCTATTAGTTCAGCCAAATCTTCAATACTAGAGTCAAAGGCTATTATGAAATTATTAGTTTTATCTATAATAAGGAGGTATTTTCAAAGATGCTATGTGATCAAATATCTATGTTTTCATTGGGTTTTTATTCATCTTAAAAATATTTATTGCATCTTCTATATTAGTATCTGACTTATTTATTTTTTAATCTATCTTGAATATCTATTACTTGTGTTTGAAGTTTTTCTAATTAAAAAAATTTATTACTAAAATCTTCTATTGTTTTTTGAATTTCTCTTAGATTTAAATCTATTTTTAACCCTTCAAGCTTAATTTTTCGATAGCTATCTTCCTTCCTCCAAATGATAGGTTCTATAGTGCTAGCTAAATTTGAGTCGGGTCTCTATCTGTAAGTTTTTACACATTTGATATAGTATTTGCTTCATCTTTAGCGAGTTTAATTTCTTTCTTTTATCTCCAATGGCAATCAGTAAATAAGATATAATGATATTGACGGTTATGATGTTCTGATTTAATTCTTACTTTTGTAACACAATTATCTAATCAAGAAACTTTAGAAATTAATAATCATAATAAAGGCAATTATTCATAGTTAATGACATAAGAGAAATCATTTTAAAATCCAATTTCTAAATGCAATCCCTAATGTTTCGAAAACCTAAACTTCTTGCATAGTACTAAAATTGACATTAAAAAAAGAGTTAAATGTAGGTAGTTATCTAAGCAGCTTGAAATCTAAATAGTGGGTAGTCACTTGTCATTCTATTTCTTATTCTAGTCAATTTCAACTCGCCTCACCCATCCCAATCCTAAGGTATGCTACTTTTCAAACTAATTCATGATAAGCTATGAAAATTTTGTTGCACCAAGACCTAGATGTACTAAAAAATGAATAACAACATTATTTGTAACATAAATAAGTTTACCTAACTTTCTTTATAGTCGAATGTAAATTAAACTAAAATATAAAATAATTTTTTTTGAATTCTATTTGTATAGGTTAAGAAAACATCAAGTAGCAAAATGTATTGCACCATGAGACCTTATAACATGGATTAGATTTTATAGTAAAAGATATTAATCTTCCTTGCCATTCTTTTCTTTCCATCAAAATAATCTAAAAATCTTTTTGAGAAACTTTAAGAAGAGATCGTATCAAATAGATTAATATATTGATTTACTATATTATTAGTTATATTTTTAAGATAATAATTGATACTTAATATTATTATATTTTAATATAGTATAAAATAAACTAAATTGTGTGTTAAGCTTTTATTTATTATTGGTAGTTTTAATAAAAAAATAATTATTTATGATCCTTTATAAATAATTGATATTGATTTGATGAATTTTAATTTTATTACATGAATACATGAATAACAAAAATTATTGTTTTTATTTATTTATTATGATTGTATATCATTAGTTTTAAAAGATAAATAAGTATTTAATATGTAATTGTTAGTCCTTATACATTCAAGAGGAGATGTGAATTGGGTGTAGTTAAAACTTTTACTAAGTTCTTACTAATTCACAATTCACCTTAGAGCAAGTATAATGTGAGGATGATGGATATAAAAAATGCTTCAATCATCCACACAAATTTTACATAAAGTAAACAGAGTACGGAGAGAAATTGTGAACTGATTTTTATAGTGAATCAGAAAACAACTCTTTACTTATGTTCACTCTTTAAGACACTCTTGAATGTTTCACTATAATCTTCCTTAACAGGGTGAAGAGCAACCTTCATATAATTAATCTTCTTTAAGGTAAAGAGAAACCTCACACAACATTCCTTTCAAACTGTGAAGAAGAATCCTTGTAATTCTCTTTCAATTAGTAAAGAGTAACTGTTAGTCCATGTGGCACCTAAAAGGGAGGTGAACCAAGGGTTTAAAATTTTTCTTCTAAATTATTTAACCTAAGTTTACTAATTTCTTTACTAAACATAAGCTAAACAATATTAAACTTATGTCTTAATTTACCATGTTAAACAATAAATAAGAGGAAACTAATTAAGGATTTAATTATTAAACATATTAAACAACGTATAAATAAATGCTTGAAAGTAAAAGAGTATAGGAAGAGAGAACACAATTCATTTATACTAGTTTGAAAATGTCTACTTTCTCCTACGTTCAATCCCTCACAAACCTTGTCGAAAGTTCCATTATAATAATCATAAGTACAAATCCTTTTTTAAAGTTGAAGGATAGCCTTTATATTCCCTTTTTTAGACTTAAGGATAACCTTCACTCTGCTTTTTATAAGGCTTAAGAATAACCTCTCAATTGTCTTCTTTTTCAAGGCTCAAAGTTAACCTATTAACAAAATTCACTTTTAAAGATTTCATCTTATAAGATTCATTTCTCACAAACTCATTAATCATAAAATACCATCTAAAATATGTCACTCTTGACTCAATAAGGTGTTTAGGAGCTCACACCAAACTTAAGAATGAATACAATATCAAACTCACAAAAACTTATACAAAACATAAAAACTCATAAATGATAGTTAATCTCTTTAGATTAAAGTGTTCCTACTCACTTTATGGATAAACCTATACATAAATAGCTATTTATAAGCTTAGAACCTCAAACTAGACCATTGTTCAATTTTCTAACACATAAAATTCATTTTATTTTTAAGAAATAATTGTTATTAGGTAAAATCTAAACATTAACAACTTTTTTAAAAATCAATGGCACTGTTATACATCTTATACTACCGCTATTAATCATCTAAATAACTATAATGGTAGATACTGTAACAACACTTACAGTAACATTATTATCCACCATTATTCTCCTAAGAAATAACTTTAAAACTTGACCAAAACATTTCCAAACACTTTAAACTAATTTCTAATATCTCTAATCACATTCTAACATATTTCTAACTAAATCAAACACATCTTAAGATATCTCATTAATCCTAATAACTTTATTTTCATCTTATCACATTCAATCACACGCATTACCAATTTTCCAATTCACGTACTCATACATTCACTCATACATCACATGAAAACATTCATTCTTACATCAAGAAGATTTAAATGTAACAATCACATACAACACCTCTTAATTATGTATCTTATACCCAAATTACTAAAGATAGATGCAATATACATGATGTAAGCTGTTAGGGGGTAAATTCATAGTGTTTTTGGTTGTCATTTAATGTCAATTTACCCCTATTTTAGTGTTTAAATGTTTAATTTATGTTTAGAATTGATTAAAATGTAGATTGATGTGAAGAATTGAAGATTGAGTGCAAAAGGATGCAAGAAGATAATGAATATAGACCATTAACAACAACTTGTAGAGCCCACCATTAAAGGACTATAACCTACTGTTGAAGAAGTCAAAAATTTCAGGCTAATGATAGGCTGTTCATCTTATAACAGTGCCATTGTAGATCGGTAGAGATCACCATTGGCACAGACACATTTTCTTAGCAGATTCTTCAACATTTGCAGCTTGTCTTCTTCCTCCAGTTGTAACTACTTCACTACTATATAAGTAGGACCTCTCCAGACTTTTTAGGCACCCAGCTTCAGAGCAAAACACATTAGTT
>JAOXYD010090539.1:0-12027 GCA_028565735.1 Pinacopodium congolense
GTTAGGACTTCTCTATAAATGAAAGATATTAAAAGAAATAACAAGCACTTTTTAATATAGAATAGTTATATCATATAAGTTTAGAGTCTCCTTTGCATTTAGGATCATCAAATTCATCTTTTAAATACTATAAAACATTATCAAAAATTATTTTAGCATTAGCTCTTTGATAATAAAATCAAATTTTCATTTTTGAAGTAGATAGTATAGTGTCAAAATGTTTAGATTACATGTGGGTTATAGTTAGTGACTTATCCTTTGCCTTCTTATTCTTTTTTGTTCTTTTTGACTTATGAATGTATGGTCCATGTATTCAAACTTTAAGTATCTAGTATAAGAGAATCTCACGGTAGTGATAAGACATCAAGAAGAAACATGTTGTTAAGATGATGGTGATGTCAAAGCACAGGCATGTTAATAATTATGAGCATTAAATGCTCAAGCTTAGATGATAATATTAAATGCTACGAATGAGCTTGTCAGTATCAGACTACAAACTCTAAGTGATAGGATTATTATTTCTATGTGTATTAATCAAAGTTTTAGTACCGTATTAAATGCTCATAATGAGCTTGAAAGGAAGTTGTTATCATATTAGAATTGAATATCGGTTAATATCGACAGTTTTGGCGGGTGCCAATCGGTACTCATAATTTCGATACCAAAGGGACCAAAGTGAAAAATTAAAAAATTTAAAAACCCCTCCCCCTTAAGTCATTGCATGCCAGGTGTTAGTAGCTAGCTTGTAGCTTCTAGAGTTCTGCTAGGTCCTTGGCTCTTTATTGTCATTGTTGCTTCTTATGCTGCCTTCTCCTAAATTGCGTCTCAGTGTCTTTAAGCTACCCGTCTTTCCCCATTTCTCGTCACCTATAACTCGTATCCCCCAGCTTCTTACTACCCCACTACCCTAGCTCCACTGTGCCACCGTCGCCCCCTGTTCTACCATGCCATGTCCTTGCTCCACCTTTACTACCACCTTGCCTCCTCCTCTTCTCCCTAAACCATGTTTTCTTCTCCTCCACCCTCTTTCTTATGTATGTGGTTTTCTCCTCTATCACTTAACGCCACCTATCAAGAAAACAAGAGGAAGATAATGAGAGAACAAAGAGGATTTAAGGTTTATAGGGAATATGTTGGCTTTAGAGGAAAAAATTGAAAGGACAATCTAGAATTCTGGATAGTTTTACTTTTTATTAAAAAAATAAGATTTTATGACTTATATTCCATAAATTATTTTCCATGTCCATTGAATAATGCTTATTTATTTATTTTCTCTCTTTTTGTATTTTTGGTAATAATAAAAGTTTATTTAATTTTTTATAAGTAAATTAATTTATGATTGTTTTTATTGAAAACTCAATTTATTATTATTTTTAGTCTCTAATGAATATTAGATTTAGTTAATAACATTAAATGTTCCATTAATTCATATTTATATTTGTAATCTTTTTTAATATACTATTAAATGACCTTAAATGCTACATTAATTTTTATTTTATTCTATAAATTTTTTTCTTCTCTTTTCTATATTTTTATAATAATAAATATGTTTATTTAATTTTTCTATGTAAATTAATTGATGGTTATTTTTATTTAAAAGTGATTTTTATTTTTTTAGTCTCTATTTAATATTTAATTTGGTTAATGACATTAAATGCTCTATTAATTCATATTGATATTTGTAATTTTTTTAACATACTATCAAAAGACCTTAAATGTTCCATTAATTTATATTTATGTTGATAATTTTTTTAATATGAATTAATGAAAGATGGAAAGAGAGGAGTTTTAAAAATTATTTCGATCATAACTAATTTATTAATTATTTTAAATGTTCTATTAATTTATATAACTAAATTTGTAATGAATATGAATTAATGGTGTATTTAAAGTAATTAATAAATTTATTGTTATATTAAATTTATACTATTATTGATTTTTTAAGATACACTTAAAGTAAAGTTAAAAACTATACAACTTAATATATTGAAGGATTATTTTATAAATTTCATAAAATTGTGGAGCTAATTTATAATTTTTAAAAATTATCTGAAACGATACATGATATTGACCGGTATCAAATATACCATACTAGAATTAAAGCGTACGATATTTAAAATAATGTAATTAATAGCCCTCAAATCAATGTTATAAATATCGCAATGGACCTAGTGTCGGATTTGGTTCTAGTATGATACAATATCCATATTAGTTAGATAATTTTTAAAATTATACAATAGTCTCTAAATTTTATAAAATTATAAAATAGTCCATCAATATATTGTAGTATTGAAGCAACTTTTTTAGTCTAATGTATGTGCTTAGATTCTTGTATTGGGAACATGGACTAAGAGTAACCTATGTTAAAAGTCCATCATTTTCATAAGATAGGGTTTATGTTTCTACGCATATAAATAATTAAATAATGCATACGTCTTCTGCTATTACTCTTCTTTATGTTATTTTTAGTTTCTGTGTGCAAATTAAAAATATTAAATAGTTTTTTTAGGAAAATAAAAAGCATCAATGATGTGATTAATAAAGAGATATTGCAGATGGTGGCGAGAAGATGATGGCAACAAGAAAATGATCCATTAACAAGGAGCATGGAACAACAAAAAGATGGTGGTAATGAGAAGATGAAATCAACATAGCAACAAAAGTCCAAAAATAGTGAGCAGATGACGATGATAAGATCTTATTGGGGAGAAGATGAAGCAATAGTAAGTCGAAGATGAAGCCCAATGAGTAGAGGTAATGGTGGAGAAGATGGTGGTGACATAGAAGATGAGTTATGAACTTTGCACTTATAAGGGAGGTTGAGATTTTGTTTTAAGTTGAGAGGAAGAGATTTGAAAATGATACTTTAGGGGAATAGGATTGAGTTTTTGTTTTTTGCCCTTTTGTTAAAAAAAACAAACTTAAAAAGAGAAAACTGTTTGTCAAAAACAATGAGCTATCATAAAGAGAGCATGTGCTTTTTATTAACCAAATTATAAGTTGTCATTAATAAAGTATGTGTTATATTTGTGTTATGCTTTTTTTTAAGAAGATAGACAAAAAAAAAATTCTTGTTAATCAAAGTTAGTTCTAGTTGATCTTAAGAATCTACAAAAAGAGCCTGGCAGCTCCTTAGTGTTACAAAATGTAATATTAAGGTACTCTAATGATCCTATTGATATGTGTGAGAGTGTTGTAAAATTTTGTGACTAGTTACAAAATATTTGTATTGAAAAGTTTATTTTTTTTTAGTCTCACTTACATTTGGTATTAGAGGCAATCATCATTATAGCTGTAAGTTCAAGCATTGCTTTGCAATAAATTCAGTAGGTACAATTAACAATCTTCAGGTTTGTTGGAAAAAATAATTTTGTGATGTTAAAACATTTGATGGGGTTATTTTTTAGAAATAGTGGCTATAGAGAGATTTTGGAGAAAAGTTATTTTGAATTAATGCAAAAAAAAAAAGAAATGTTAACAACAAACAAATAGTAGATAGATCATTATAGTTCACTTAATGAAAAAGCTTTATTTTTTAAATTCCAATATTTAGAATTGTTAATTCTTGAAAAAAATCATGTTAAAATAGTAAAAAATGAAATATTTTACTTAATACCTATAAAGGAGCTAAACCAGTTAAAAGAACGAGATTGTAAGGACTAAAAAGACAATCTCAAGTAATGGAACAAGGAAATGATGAAAGCATGCATAATTATTTTTAAAAAAATTGGTAAGTTCTTCAATGATATGAAAATCAATGGCAATAAAACAACAAAGAAATAATTTATAGAGAAAATTATATGTATACTCACAAGCAAGTTTGATTACAGTGGAACAGTTATTGAAGAGTCTAGAGATCTTGATAAAATGACTTTAAATGTCTTGCAAGCTTTACTAGAATCACAAAAGATATGAATGAATGAATGAGTGATTAGGTGGATTAGATGTACAAGGATTAAAAGCTCAAACCAAGTTGGAAGTTTTAAATAAAAGAGACAATAAAAAGAGTCAAAATTCCAAATGAAAAAGTGGGGAAAAAATTTCAAAATAGGTCAGGCAACTAGAAAAGACAATATTAGAAAAGGAAAGTTGAGTGTTCAGTATTTCAAGTGCAAGAAAATTGGCCATCATCAGTCTGAGTGCAAATCACATATCTAGTGCCATAATTCTAAAAGATATGGTTATTATAGTGGAGAGTTTTATGTTAAAGCTTTAAATGGTCAAGATAGCCATACTAAGATTGAAGAGGAAGAAAATGGTGTTAAAATTTTATTAATGACTAGTCATGCTACTATTAAAAGCAATGATAGTGAAACTTGGAAATACTAAAGAACTAAAGGAGGTTCCAATCTTTATTTTGTTGATAACAAAACATAAATGTTACTAATGATTTGATTTTTTATGTACATTTCAAAATTAGATATATTAGACAGATTTATTCAATGTGGGAAGTTTGAGTTTAGAGGCCTAAGATGAAGATAACGGATGAATCAGCAATGTGTAGCTCCACGACTTTTAGATGATTATTTCAAATATGTTTGTAAATTTTACTTAAAGTTAAATCGATCAAAATACTCAACTTTTGCATTCATGCATATTTTAAGTTTAAAGTTTTATAAAATTTTTTCCTAAGGGGTCAAAATTTTTGTTTTTGGTTTTCAAATCAATTTAGTTATTAACATAGGATTAAAATATGTTTTGTGACTTGTGCGCAATGGTTTTAAAGTAAAAGAAACAACTTTAAAATGGTTTGGATTGGTTTAAATTTTGTTTTAAACAAAAGCTTATCAAAATGTATTAATTGGATTACAAACTAAATCATTTTTTGTTTTGGTCTCAATTTTTGTGTCTTGATATTAACTTGCACTTAATAAAGGGTTTAAAACTTGTTTGAATTGAATTAAAGTTGAAAGTAATTGTTTTAAAAGTGTTTTGGATGAATTCTATTCAAATTGCAAAACTTGGAAATGCGTCGATCGACTAGTCCATAATTAGTCATCTAGTGTTTCAATTTTTAACTACATCAATGACCTATCAAAGACTGATCAACTGATACAATGATCAACCGATTATCTAACAGTTCCAATAGTTAGTTTTCAAAAAACTCTCAAATTTTCAACGAAAATTCATCCCTTAACAATTCTAAAACTCTTCTGATGACTAGTTTAGCTTTTTATCTCTATAAATACCATTTCTATACAAAATATTCAAATTTTTATGCTCTCATATTGATGTTTTAAGCTAAAATTTAGATTTACAAATCTATTAAATTTTTATTGTTCATCTTTCTTCATATTCATTCTTATTGCTTCAAATCCAATTTTGGTGCTTCAAGCTTATCATTTTCAGTTTGTTTAAGCTTTCAAGAGCCTCACTAATCATACATCTTGTTTTTCAAAACATTAGAGTCTTTAGTTTGTTGAGCTTTAAGTGAAACACCTCTATAACTGTATTTTATTATTATTAAATGGGTTGCTTGATTCATTTGGTTATTTGATCTTGTAAAAGCTCTTCTTTATCTCAAAAAGATTTGTTAAAGGTTGCTCTTCACATTCTAAAAAGAAGATCTTGATTTGTAAGGGTTGTTCTTCATCCACTAAAGAAGACTATATTGGTTACATTGTCATAGTGAAAACTCCAACATTAAAACTGTTGGGAGAGGATTAGGACTAAATGGTTTGATTGAACCTATAAATTTCAATGTATCCTCTCAACCCTTTACTCCTTAATTGTTGCTTTTTGTGTTACTTGATTGTTAATTATATTGTTATTTAATTAGTATAAACATTCACATATTATAAAAAGTTACATTTTGGATTAATAATTACATACTTTGGAATTTGATTAGGTGGACTAGGCTATTTGATTTTGAAAAAATTTTAGACACTTAATTTACCCCTCCTCTTGAGTGCCTTTATGACTTATAATTGGTATCAAAGCTAGTCTCACTTGTTCATATAAATTTTCTAACGAAAAAATTGAATTCAGATATAATTATAGCACATTTATTAGGTTCATCTAATAATAAAGGGCAAAACATTAGTAGAAAACCTTTTTTTTAATGGGAATGATTGTTTATATTAAAAGACTAGGATGAAGTTCTTACTTGTGGCCAAAAATATTGAGTTGTAGGAAATTATTAATATGGGTCCATACAATCCCACTAAGCTAGTAAATGAGCAAAGAGTATCTGAGGTAAAAGAAGAGTGATCAATAAAAGATAAAAGATTAATTTTATTAAACAATATGATTGTCCACATTTTTGTGTGTGCATTAAATAGGAATTAATTTAATAGATCCTCCATAAGTGAAATGGATCATGATATTTGACTTACATTAAAAATCACATATAAAGGAACAAACCAAGTGAAAGAGAATAAGGAGTCAATAATCACTTATCAATATGAATTGTTTTTCATGCATCATGATAAAAGTATCTCTACCATGTATATTAAGTTCAATGATATCATAAATGCATTAAAAAAATCTAGAAAATTCATATTCAAATGTTAAATTTGTTCGAAAAATTCTAAGATCCTTACAAAAGGAATAAGAGGTAAAGGTCATCACCATTCAAGAGGTAAAAGACCTAAATATCTTACCATTAGAAGAATTAATAGGTTCTTTACTCACATATGAAATAAGGATGAAGGAGACCAAGGTAAAAGAGGAGGAAGCTATTTTAAAGAGAAAGAAATTGGCATTCAAGGCCAAGAAGGAGGATGCAAGTGATGAGGAGACCACATCGGATGATAGTGAAAATGACATAGCTCTTCTCACGTAGAAATTCAAACAACTATTGAAGAAGAAGGCTTTCACTAAAAGAAGAAAGTAAGGTAAGAGTGATCATAAAAGAAAGTAATCTACTAATGTTATTTGTTTTGAATGTAGGAAATCGAGTCACTTAAGGAACTAATTGCCCTCTCCTCAAGGAAAATGAGAAAGAAGAAAATAATATTAAGAGGGAGAAGAGAGAGAAGAAGGAAAGAAAGATGAGGCAAGTATTAAATGCAATGTTATGGGAGACATCAAGTGAATCCGAGAATGAGGAAACTAAAAAGGAAGTGGCAAACTTTTGTCTCATGGCTTAAGAAGATGAAGTACCATCTACTTCACATTCTTTAGATGGTGATGATGTTAACTTAGATGAGGTACTTAGAAGGTATAAATTTGAAAAGGAAGAAATCAATTTCCAAATACAAAGAATGCATGAGATTGGTGGATGAACTTAAGTTAGAGAATGAGGAGCTAAAGAATGATTTGCATGATTGAAAGACTAAGAGTGTGGTTGTTGATGATGATAGGAAGAAAGGTATGCATGAAAATTAATCTTTAAAGAATGAGGTAATTTTTTAAAGGAATTTTTAGAAAAGTTTATAAATGGAAATGAGAAGGTAGATAGCATGCTTGGAGATTAAAAAAAACTTCAAATGATAGGAATGACTTAAGTTTCACTCAAGGAAGTGGAATTCCTAATGCCAAGACTACATTTGTAAAGGGTAAGAACCTAAATAATCCCTTTTCACTTAGTGAAAAAATTATTAAACTAAGTAAGGGTAATAAGAGAGATGAAATTTTACCTAGAGAGTAAAGGGGGATTAACGGTGAAAGTAATTTGAAACTTTAAGAACTTATTTGGTAGTTTTGAAACTATAAGGACCTAATTGATAGTTTATTAAACTACAGGGGGTTTGGATGAATTTAACCCTTTAAATAATCTTCAATATTTAGTTTCATAAATTTCTGCAAATATTAAATATAACAAAATACTCCAAATTAAAAACCATAACTCAATATTATTATAAACAGAATACATAATAAATCTGAACATCCTACAATATGCTAGTCCCACCTATTACAGTTAACGAAGTGAGTACTTTGAATACTGAGGAGTGTCAAACACTAAAATCTACCTCCTAAAAGATTAATGATAATAAATGAGTTTTCAATTTAATAAGGGATAACTAATATACCTACCACATCAAACACATAAAAAACATATCAATTATTTTTAAACATACAAGTTCCACGATAAAGATTAGTATTAATAATGCTATCTAATAATTCAATTTCACTATTGCATATACAATCTTAAGCATGGTACTAACAATGCTAACCAATCAATCAATTAATAATAGAATGTAGCAATTATAAAGGCTACAACTGAACTCTTACTAATCATTCTATTTCACTATAGCATATTCAACTGCAAGCATTACAGCAACATCACCTACCAATAAAAAATTTTCTCTATAACATATATTGATTGTAAACATTTTTTATCATATGCCACTTCTTAGTTTCATATTTCTAAGGCCTTACTAACCTTGTAAAGTTATATTTAATAGTCTATTGGTCAATCTTATTATCACATCTCAATCTCAATATAACATGTATCACCATAATAAACAGTATAGAATACCTCTTAATAGGTAACCCAACACCACTTTAATGCCTAGCAATAATAGCATATGATAGTCCCTGGTATTTGGAATATTCTGACACTTTTCTTAAAAACAAGTGCCTGTAATAAACCAAAGTATCATGTCTTATAATCATCTCATCAACATAATCTTGAACATTTTCTTTTCTTTACCAATTATGTCGCAATCCATTCTAAACATACATCCCGCCATATAAAAATCATAATCACCATATTCATCCACATTAACACTTATTTTCAATAATAATTTGTCATGCTTTTCACAATTCCTATCGATACATCAAATTATCAAATAATTATAAACAACATAAATTCATCATATGTTCACATACAATAATTTCTCAAAACATAACAAACCATCACAAAATTAAATAATCACCCTATATTGTCATTTATAAATCTCAATAAACACGCATGCAAGTACACCCCAAGTACAATATGCTCAAAACTAAATATCGTAACATTCATATAATATCCAATATTTATATTTAATACTCAAGCTTATAAGCAAGTATTCAAGTATCTCATAATATTCATATCATATACCTAGCATTCTATCACACTTGTAAGGGCACTAGTTTCCAGTTACTTGATACCCATGCTATGGTATGTTTCCTAAGTTATTTCAAATCTAATCCAATTTAAGACTAGCTATAGGCAAATGCACCTCATCAATAAGTAACATAGGATTGTGATTCTAGATATTGTCTCTTATTAGGTTACATTGTAATTACTGCATCAATCCTTGTTTAATTATCTAGATAACCTAAAATGAAGATAATAAACTAAATTAAACTAAGATAATGTATCAATTATCCATCGTAAATATTAGTAATAAGTGAGGTTATCTTAGGATCTAGCTAAGGTTTCAGAGTTAATAAATTAACTAAGTCTAAGAAATTTTTTTATGCAGATAGATCTCGGGTATTTTCTCTAAAACAAGAAAAAAAATGTAGTTAAGTTAGAGCTTTTTTCTAATTTTATTTCATTATTTGATCATTCAATGAACTTAGACCAATAATTATGAAGAATAGGAAGTTTAAACCTAAAATCCTCTCTTAGATTTGAGATCCTCATAATTAATCAAAGTTTGATAAACATTATTTTAATTTTATTATTCATTGGCTTTTCTAATAATTAAAGTAGATTTCTATGATCCTTAACTACTTAAGAATCTTCCCTATGTTGCTAGTCTACAACAAATAATTACGCATTCAAACAAATAGTGATCTTCAAATCAAGATAAATAGAATAACAACTAATCCATATACTAACATAACCCTAACTAAGGAAAATTAAACACACTTATTCATTCATAAAGAAAAAGATACAAATAAAGAACATATAATTTATTAATCAAAATAAAAGAAACAGTATAAAGGAAAAAAAGAATTAAAATAAATACAATCGAATTTGATGCGCCCTAATTGTAATCCTCACTCTTTAATCTACCTTGAATGCTCTTTATTAATAATGGGTAAAATGTATAGGTTTATTTGTATGTTATCATTTATTTTTTACCTATATTGTGATTAATTCAAACTTCTAATGCTTTTGTTATGATGTGTAGATACATATAGCATTAAAAAGATCAAGTGAATAAGTTTTGGAGAAAAACATAGACATAAAATGACTTGAAATAGTAATGCTATTCTTAACTTTGTAAGGATTATCATTGTGGTGTAGTGTAGAAGACAGAAGCAAAATAGTGAGGGACAATGACTTTTTTGTTTTTAAACACCACCTATTATGGTATCAAAGTGAGATATAGGATAAATGGTCCTATAAAATAGTGACCTTGTGCTTGAAAATAAATTTCGTTTTATTCCTTAAAAAGCCATGATAAAGTGAAGAGTTTGACATTAAATAAAAGACAAACAATACTAAACCTTATTCCGTAATGTTTTCTAACCATAATAAGAACAAAGGTATGAAGATACCACGAGAGGGGATTAAATTTAGACTTAGAAAAATTTTGACAACTAAGGTGTGAAGACAAGAAGAGTTTCATTAAGGTGTGTATTAAGGAGAAAAATGGATTGTATTGGTGTACCAAAGAGTGAAAAGTTTTGGAGAACAAGAAGCAACCATTATCATTAGCTTTCTAATTCTCTACTCTTGACTACACTTTATTTTTATTCATGTCACTTTAGATTTACATACTTTTTTATTTGGATAGGAATAGTCAAGGAATTGTATTGTACGGGACTGGTCATTTTATATTTAAATTAATATAGTTATTTTCAAGCAAAGTATCTATGTTTGTATTACGTGATTATATTTTTTGGTCTAAGGAAATAATTTAATTAAGTTTCTTGAAGTGTCTTGCTATAAAAAAGACCTTACTAGATAGTAAAACTGAATTAGATTCTTCTTATCTTCAGTTCCTTAAGTTAGCCTAATTTAATTGTTAGTTATAAGTTTAGTTTAATTTAAATTTAGTATTCAATTTCATAATATGTTAATTTTTAGTTTAATTAATAATTCATTAATTTATACTAGTACTTGCTAAAAGTCCTCATGATTATGATATATAAGTAGGTTGTTTTAGAAATAAAATTCACACATCATTTATAAACACCTAATAACTACTTAATGTTAGATATAATAGAAAGAAAAGTAGAGTAAACCAAACTCCTAATTAAAAATAAAAACAGAGATCTAGCTCTTGTAAATCCTCACTTCTCTCTCTTCCCTGTGACTATTACTCCCTTTCCTTTTTCTTAAATTATGGCTACTAGGGTTTCTAAATCCTCTGAGATATCCAAGGGTGTTTTTGTCCATTTGTCCCTTGAAAAAACCTCCTTCAAGTTATGCCATCTCATAGTACAATAACCCTTATGGTTAAGGAAAAAAAGATAGTGCACAATGAGAACAAGGACATCATTATAAGGTGCCGTTGATCTTCTGTCTCCCATATTAAAATCTATCCTTTTTTAACAATTGACCATCATATAGATATAAACTTACAATTTAACCAAAAAACACAAAAATAGGACAAATTCATGAATAAAAAGAGATAAAAACATATTAAAAATGTCATAAAAAATTATATAAAATAATCCTATCAATTCGTAAAAGCAAAATTCATGTATCGAGTTAAAATTGTTGACTTATACTCTATCATTAAAGCTTACATATAATAAACTTTTTTTAAATACAATTTACCAAAATTATATGATGCAAAAATTAACATGCTCCATCCCTCTTCCAAGTAAATTATTTTGTAAAGTCACTAACTCTCATAGTGCACTAAGTCCAAAAAAGTCCAACTAAATTACTAGCTAGTTAAAAAATGTTCCTATATGCCTTTCTTTACCAATAAGCTATCCACTCATCTTACTTAATATTTCTATGCAAGTATTTACTGGCCCAATAAATCCCATGGACATTCCTAAAGGTTAGATTTAGAACTTGCTATGATGAACTGCTTACTTTGGCACATCCATTCTAATAATATATAAAGAAAAGAAGCGAATAGTTATTCATTAGTACGAATGTTGTCAATACATAGGTGTGTATATATATACTAAATGAATACCCTAATATCTATCAAAATTTTGACAATTGTGGATATTATAAGA